>CM023455.1:123291825-123374568 GCA_013339765.2 Haemaphysalis longicornis
TGGGGTGCTATTTTTTCACACCGATTATCTTGGTCAAGTCGGTTTTTCTTTTTTGTTGAACCATTCTAAAATTATGTTTTTTCGGCTTAAATATACCGATGTACTGAGTTATATACTCGGTTTGTTTTATCAGAAGGTGTCACGAGCCCCTTAACTGTAACGCGTTTTAATTGG
Organism: Haemaphysalis longicornis; assembly: GCA_013339765.2. Classification (NCBI taxonomy): domain Eukaryota; kingdom Metazoa; phylum Arthropoda; class Arachnida; order Ixodida; family Ixodidae; genus Haemaphysalis; species Haemaphysalis longicornis. Next base: position 123,292,000 of record CM023455.1, read on the forward strand.
TGTCGTTTCAAGCAGGTAATCGGGGGGAGGGGGGCATCACAGTTTTCTAGTAAACACTCTAGAAAATTTAGGGTTTCCTTGAAATGAATCAGTAATGGTGACAGTGAAGAGCACTGATATCTTCTAAAAAATTAGAGATTTTATTCACAAAAAAGTGACATCGATTTTTTACACAATCTCGTTTACACGCATTATCATCTGCATGCGCAATTTCGGTCTCCATCCGAACCTTTTCCGACTTAAACGCATCTAAGCCGGGAGAAAGTTCTCTCAACATTACGGCTTCCTTTAGCTGGGCACAAAAATGTCAGTGAAGCATGTGCCAGTCTGCGAGAGCGAGTGGTAGAGTCATTCTAATACTCAGAGAGTTCGAAAGGCTGTGTATGTGGGGCTTGTTTCGAGCAATTACATACTGGTTGAAGACGGTGGACCGTCAGCGCATGATTGGGCAAATCGTTACTTTGAAAATGTCCATTCGGGACAAATCGGTTTTAAACCTGATTCTCCTGAACCGTGTTCGGGGTGTCTCGAAATCCGGTAAAATCGGGTTTTGCCCAAAAAAGAAGAAACCGTAGATATAGAGTGAGAAAAACCTTGCAACTAAGTTCTCAAGACGTCAACAAGAAGTTGCTACGACATCGAGCAACAAGTCTTTTATACAGCTTAAAGTGTTCTGTAGCACAGCTGCATCACCACTTTCCGATTCCTTGCAATGATATCTCCCTTCTAGAGACTTCACATGAACGATGACATTATCTTGTATAGACGACTGCTAGAGTTCTGGTAGTACTTTTTACATTCCACGAATAGAAAAAAACTGGCGAAAAGGGGATGTAAACAGAAAAAAAAAGACAACACGCACGCTGGGCGTGCAGGTACTGTAGTTAGGTAATAAATTGTGTAACCAATGAAACCAATTGGGTAATAAATTGTGTATGAAATGAAGTCAATTGGGTAATATAGTCTGAACAGAAATAATTGTGTAATAAATTTTATAACTAATGTATTAGGTTGATAATTGTGTAATAAATACAGATAGCCACCCGTATTTGCGTAGCCATACTGCATAAAGAGTTAGGAAACTAACCGAATGATGTAGGGACAAAAGCTAGAAATTGACGCAGAAAACAAACGTCAAGAGAAAACGTATTGTTACACGACACGACTGGACTGCTTCATAATTGTTGTGGCGCTGTAGGTATCAACGGCCCTTCTATATGGTCAAATCTTCCCGGCCAGCATCCCGGGTGATGAAGAGGAGAACGAAGTGCTCTTTGGGCGAAAGCAAGCAAAGAAATTTACTTTTTTTTTTCACGAATTCATCTTGGCTACCGTAAGACTTATAGGCTAGCGGATTCGTACAATCATTTATCTGGACCCGTTCCTAAGTAGTGGTAGTTTTTTGTCATTCATTTCCTATACAAAAGAACCCTTTTTCAACTATTAGACCAACCTGAAGCCTTTCAATCCCCCTCAATGTGTGCGTGCCATTACCAAATGGAGAAGAAGAATGGAGGGTCGCATTCCGTGCTGTCCAGTGAACCGCCGCCAGCCCTGAGAATAAACCTCCGCGGTGGCTCAGTCGCTAAGGCGTTGTGCTGCTGAGCACGAGGACGCGGGTTCGATTCCCGACCGCTGCGGCCGCTTTTCTGATGGAGCTGAAAAGAAAAAAACCGCCCGTGTGCATAAGATTTCGGTGTACGTTAAAGATCCCCTGGTGGTCAAATTAACCCGGAGCCTTCACTACGGCCCACCTCATCGCCCGTTGAACCCCACAATCAGTGTCAATCGCTCAAAAAAAAAAACAAGAAAACCTTGCTTCGCCTCTTAGTCGCCTACTCATCCCCGTAACAACATCACTTCTTTGAAATACCTTGGTGTTATTTTTTGCCTCATTTATGCAGAGGTATGCCCAGTGAGCCTATCCTTGCACGCGGGTACAAACGCACGCACTTTCACACACGGCTTAGGCGGTACTGCGGGAGCCTCAACATGCTATCAGTATTTGGTACGTCCCTCTATTAAATCACTGCGTGTGTCACAAAACATGGGATGCGGAGGACAACAATAATTCTGTTTCTAGATATAAAATATTTCAATGAGCAAAACATCGTTTGCGGCGGGACAAGAGCTGAAGGCAGTGAGAAACATCACACCTTATAAAAAAAGAGTTTTATGTTCTCAAGCCCCCTCTAAACAGCATACATACAGCGCTGCAGCTATTTTGAAAGAGAGTTGCGAGAAACTCCGGACTGGCCTTACACTGGCATATGTCTTCCATTACACTTCGCTTGTAATGAAAGCAGGCAGTCAGAGACAACTGAAATCTTCTCTGGGTTGAGGGTCCTGTTTGCACTTAGCTGAAGCAACAAACTTCAACCCTTCTTTTTCTCGCATCTCGCAAGCACTATTTCGGGATACGCTAAGAACTGCTTTGCTGTAAAAAATGTGCAGGGCTATAACAGCGATATTTTGAAACCCTAATGATAGCATTGAATAAAAGACAACCGATGTAAACTACGCCGTAACTCAAATAAATATACAAGATACAACAAAATACAGTGACTCAAAGTAGAAAGGTCGTGACCAGTCCAGAAGAACAGTGTTAGTATAGAATATTCCTCAAGAAATTATTTATTCAATCATGCAAAAACCTATGTGTCAACCAAAACATGATATTGCTTATGCATACCCTTGAGTGATTCAGTTTTAGCACCGAAACGCTCGGTCAAGCATGACGTCAGCACGACCAGTTCTTCTTCCAGCCTCTACTTTATTAATCGCACAACGTCCATGCACTGCAAATGACATCGAATACAACACGTCCAACTTGTGAAAAAAACAAGACGCTTCGCCATTTATTACGTAAACCTCGCGACAAAATGTCGGTGCAGACTACTGTGTCGAACGCTTTACATATATTCGTCAACGCTGAAAATAACCGACGCACTCCACAGAAATATCGCCCCAGTAGGGTCAACGGCCATAAAAAATGTTACTTTAAATAGACAGCGCTTTTCTGGTTAAACATTATGATATAAAGCGTATGGCTAGAAGTATAACGTCAAGAGGTACGTAGAGAATTGTAGTCAGTCATTTGTGTCATGACAACTGCCCAGTGCGCTGTAAAGAAAAACAGACACGTTTTGTAAAAATATTTTAAAGAGAATCGTTTTTACTTTTCTTCACTTATCACCAAAAATTGAAATAAGCTAGTGGGCCATACAATGCTTGCGAATAAAAAATGTGATTATGCAGTATAATATCACTATCGTGGGTGTCATTCTTGGCACGTGTTAGGAACCTTTGAGGCGTGACAAGACTTTATATCCATTCCTTGTTACTCGCTACTTGGTCATCCGAGCAGTTGTCTCCTTCAGAGTAATTTTATGCAATATTGCATCTTTCATTATTCAAGAATAGGGCTTCCTATAATTTAGCCGCGGCAACTTGAAGAACGCTGCATTTTTGCGTAACCCGAAATGGGATATTTTAATGACTCCAATGACGCGGAATAAATCTTTCACAGCGGCAATCTTCTACTCAGGCTTTCGTATAAACGAGGTGTAAAGATAGGCGACCATTTCACTTAGAGATTCTATAAAAACATTCCAGCAATATCATTGGTTCTCATTTTTTAGCATTGAGCGCGACATAGCCTTTCAGTGCAAATAGAGCGTTCGTTCGCGGACAACAACGTGCCTTCAGCCAATGCGGTTCGAACTGTGAAGGCGCGTTAAGATTAAAATGTTATCTGTTGTTTTGCAAGCGGTCACAAGAGTTCTGGTCAAGTATATGCCGTTACCAAAGAATACATCTGTTATTTATTTAGCACTCTGCTAAACCTAAGTCCATACATGTTTTTTCTGCTGACAACTAATGGAAATCTTCGATTTTTATTTAAGGGAACTTCAACCCCAGTAGATACATATATAGATACATACATACAATAGATACACCAACTAGCCCAACTTTGAGCCTTAATCAACCCCAGTAGATTCACTTTTTATTTTATAACGCTGTTGCCTTCGCACAAACGTCGCGTTTCCGGTTGAAACGTGGTTAAAACAATGAGGACACTTACTCATTTCTTGTGATATAGAAAGCGTGAAAGAATTAGGGTTTCCATTGCAGAGCGTGTCATCCTATTGTCTCATGTACGACCATTGCATTGAACGATGCAAGTCCGTGGATTTATTCCTGATACTACCATCTGTTGTGAAATTAGTAGATGTGTTTCTCTAGTGCCTCGAGAGAAACACGTCTCGAGGCACGAGCTTAATTTAAAAAAGCACCAGGAGGGGCCTTCGTCACTCGTACCTTTCTCCACATAATTTGGGGCCGAAACCCGGGAAAGAACCAGGAACCTTTAGATGTGAGCCACAAGGAGCGCATTTTGTTTCTCGTCGACCGCCTACTCAGCTTAGGGGATCGGGAATGAAGGCCGCACGTGGAAGGAGCCGATTCAGGAAACTGCGGGGTAGACTAAAAAAAGAATACTGAACGTACCCAGCCGTGAAAGATATCTGCCCGACACCACACGAGACGTCCTTGAGTGGAGACAAGACCCATGCGGAGACGACGCCGACTTCTTCCTTCTGGGCCCGTCGCCAACTCTTACAATAGACGTGACGATGAACCAGACCATGGAGGCCCTTCTCGATAGGCTCCTCATCGTCGGATTAGGCATCACGACAATCATCGGCCAAGTTGTTAACCTCCTCCCAATGACACGACCCTCAATAAACGATTTGAATGAGATTGCTACTAAGTTGAGAGAACATCATGACGAATTAAGCAAGATTACCGAGAAGAGGAAGATTCTGTATACATTTATAATCTGGAGGCCCAGTTTGAAAATGCGTTCAACCTTAATTACCTTGTTTGTGTGGAAAAATCGAAGATGGGACTTAAAATAGTTGGAACAAAGGCAGCTCCAGAAAACCGTATGGCGTTTATCAAATACCGAATTCTGGCAGAATGTACGCAACACCGGGAGAATAAGACCAGATATGTGGAAAGTAATAAAACCTCAAATGCAACTCACACTCATAGAAAGAAAAACGATGAAAACCGAAATATAAGGAAACTGGATTTTAAAGATATTATCCCAATGGAATCCAGTGGTCTTGGGAATTCTTCCGAAGAAACTGAACCCGAGCAAGAGGCCACTACCACTACACTCTTGAAGCGAAATGCAATGATTTCTACCAGGGCTGGACTCACGCAAACAAACGAAACCATCAACGACTTTGGCATCGCTGACCTGACACAAAATACGGCCCAAGATAAGTCCTTTTCTAATGGCGAATCAGGGCTCCATGTGACCAATGATAGGCAGTTAAAAAGTACAGAACCCGCGATGCCCTATGTTCATTTCTCTGGCGAAGACAGAAAGATGCATTTGTTATTGCTTGGCGTAATTTGTCCTCTTGTTTTTATACAATAGATCGCGGTAAAGCAGTACACGCGAAAGAAACACGGAACTGCAAAAAAAAAGCTTTCAAGGATGGAGGACCTCATAACATGATCATAACTTACCACTGCTACAAAGGAAACACCAGCGCCAGCTAATGTTGCAATCAGTAGTGTATCCGATGGGGACGTGAAGGCTCCGCATGTCCCCGTTTGCAGCTGTTGGGGTCGTTAGGCCTGGGACATACTCGACTTCGCTGCTTATGAGAATAAGCTTGAGAGCTTTTCAATAACACGTAAATTGTTGGAATCGGGCTGGAAGGTCCCGGTAAGAGGAATACGCGGAGGATTTTGTCACCAATTAAGTCAACTCTTGCGGCCAAGAAGCTGAAGCAACAAACTAAGTATGAGGGGCTGCATTCTTTTTAAAAGGAAGCTTCAGTGTTCTCACTGATGGCGTCTGTAACGCGAAAAGGGGGGAAGTGAAAGAAACAAAAAACGCTTTCAGCTGCGGGCACCGAACCCGGATTCCTAGCGTTATGAAGCCGAGGTCTATGCGATTGCTCCATGTCGACATGGTCGAAGGGGTTGCCATTTCGAGAGGGGTACACGGACGTGCAAAAGTAGACAAAGATCGTGCACGTAAAGACGACGATGATTCATGAATTCGCCGTCCGTAGACGAATGGGTTCCTTATTTCTTATACTCAACTTGAATCGGCTAAATCGAAGGATTTTGTGATGTTTCGTTTCGGACATCAGGGAAAGTGTTTATTTTAAAAGCACTACTACTTCCACTACGGAGTGAACACCGCCTCAAACACGATATGGAAGAACTGCTCTTTCTGTGTGTGTGTGTGTGTGTGTGTGTGTGTGTGTGTGTGGTGTGTGTGTGTGTGTGTGCGCGTGTGTGTGTGTGCGTGTGCGTAGTGCGTGGCGTTGTGCGTGTGTGTGTGTGTGTGTGTGTGTGTGCGTGTGCGTGTGCGTGTGCGTGTGCGTGTGCGTGTGCGTGTGCGTGTGTGTGTAACTTCTGTTCACGTAACTTCTCTCAAAACAAGAAAACAGTATAATATTTACCACTACACCTGTTTAGAGGAAGTTTTTCGCGACGGCGTGATATCACGCAGTTTAGTAATTGAAGGGAAATAGCCCAGCTTATATCTTGTTTCCAGTTCAGGTGCGAAATTCTCGCATTACATACTGTTTATTACAATTTATAGTGCACAAAAACCTGCCGCTAGTGTCTAGACGAGCCGCAATTCAACGAGCATGCCAATGCGTAACGCAGGAAAGCGTTCCCTTGCTACTTACATTGCTCTGCAACTGGTGCAAATGTTGCCTGTGGCTGAGAAAACCATAATTACGGGTCTGAAAAACATTTCAAGGTATTTTGTTACCATAAAATTATAGCTAATATAGCTTCATCACAGGCAATGTCTAAATTCTTCATACTTGAAAAAAATGCGCGCCAATCCACCATGTAAAGGAAGTTAGGAAGTGGAGCAGTAAACCACATCCACAACGATTACACATGCGACGTCACTCTAATTCCCACACGTGGCTCTACAAAGAGTGAAACCAGAAACAAGTGAAATGCGCTTGACAACCTCTATTATTTTTAGGAGGTATTCTTTGCTAAGGTTACATCAATGCATGATTCATGAATGGTGGTTGGTAGTGTTGTATTGGTGAAGCCCATAAGTGGAAACTCTTCTATATAAAATTAAACGAAGCTCAAACACGGCGTTAGGTGATCTCACTTCCTCTCCGTCTCTGCCGCCGATATCGTCGCCTCCGTCGGCGGCGGCAAAGACGGAGGACAAGTGAGACTTCATGCGTTGGTGTCAGCTTCCTTTATTTTTGCTAGTTCATAGCACATGCGCAGGGCGCGCACACGGCCGCTACACGTGCCATGGGCGGAGCGCACAGTGGCGCGAGGGGTCGTGCGACGCTATCTCGTGGCATTCGGGGAGAAGGGGAATGCAGGGGGTGAACCCATAAGATGTGCTCGGTCAGTGCACCGTCTGCCTCCCCCGCCTTCGCATGGGCTCGTAGCTCAAACGATAAGACAACGGGCTCTCGCTCCGTTTCTCCATTCAGGTTCCAGGTTGGATTCATGTTGGTGCCAGCAACTTCTTTTCTTTGTTCGCGGGAGTTCTCTATTGACACCAATGGTGGCGACAGAACCTTCTTGAGCTAGAGGTAAAACGCTTCGCTTTAAAAAAATCACGGAAGTGTGCACTCACTAGCAAAACTTGAATGGCGAAGGTGTTGTAGGTCAGGAATAATGTACGCGTTACACCAATGCCTGACGTTGATGGTATAGAAGCCCTGTAGTGTAAATTTACGGTAGGCAAATTTTCCATTTACGTGGAACAATGTATCGTCCGCCAGGAGCAGGCTCTGATGCGATACATGTCCTGAATGAATATATGCAACGACACCTTCATGACTCAAAAAAATTATTCTGACCGGTGACTATAACATTCCTGGCCTTGAGTGGGAGTACCTTCAAAGTGGAACCGCCGGAACGGCCAGCGCTGAAGCACTGCTTGATTTAACCTATACCTTCGGACTAAAGCAGATAATTTTGCAACCCACACGTGTCACTTTCTTCGCAGAATATTCTGGATCTAACATTTTTGAGTGATACCAGTTTAACAGATGGCCTTTCTCGGGAAGTTACCGAGGGCATATCTGATCGCAAGGCAACAAAATGCTCGTTATCGTTTCCGAGTGTGCGTAACGGGAGAGTGAAAAAACGTATATATGACTGGGATAACGCTGATGACGTCAGTGTGCTTGACTACATGGAAATTTTATACCCAGCTTTTGAACTTCTTTCAAACGACCCAATGGTATCAGTTGACAGCTTGTGGATACGTTTTAAGACAAATGTGGAAGACTGTACATCTAAATATATTCCAACTAAAATAAAAACAGCAAAAAAAACTAACCCTTGGATAACAAGAGAGATGATACAACTCAAGCGCAAGCTATCAAGACTTCGAAAGCTAAAAAACAAATATTGCTCACACAGGTATAAAAACGACATTCGCGTAAACTCTCGAACTCTGAAAACTTTAGTTCGATTCATTTATTGTAGGGTTTAAAGCGCCGACGCAACGAAGGCGATGAGGCGCGCCGTAATGGAGGGCTCCGGATTAATTTTGACCACCTAGGATCTTTAACGTGCGCCGAAATCTCGTACAGACGGGCGTTTTTGCTTTTCGCCTCCATCAGAAAAGCGGCCGCCGTGGCCGGGAATCGAACCCGCGACCTCGTGCTCAGCAGCGCAATGCCTTACAAACTTTAGTTCGAAATGCTAAAGATAAGTACATGAATGTTACGTTAAGCAACTTTATAAAAACTTCCCCGGATAAGTTCTGGCGATACTTAAATTCGGGAAAACGCAAACATAGTAACTTGCCGCGTGCAGACGCATTGCTTAATCTGAGCAGTTTAATAATTATTTCCAGTCTGTATTTACTGTCGATAACGGCATTACGCCCCCCTTTAACCCACCAAGTTTCGATAAGAGGACGCTTGATGAAATACATTTAAGTGATGCCGGAATTCTGTCCTTTTACTCGCCCTAGATATTAAAAAATCATGTGGTCCTGACAACATCCCGAATCCTTTCCTTAGAAGATACGCGGAGTGGGTGAGCAGATACCTGCTGCTTATCTATAAAAAATCCTTAGATACATGTGACGTCCCAAGAGATTGGAAAATCGCTAAGGTAGTTCCGATCCATAAGTCAGGAAGGGAGACCCATCTTTCAAATTTTCGACATATTTCACTCACTTGCACTGCCTGTGAAATAATGGAACCTATAGTAGTGAAACTCATATTAGCCTTTGCTGAGGCAAATAACGTGATCAATAAAAATCAACACGGATTTCAAAAAGGGCGCTCAACTATTACTCAATTGCTAGAAACTTTTCACGACTTTGCACGAACAGTAGACAAGCGTGGCCAGGCTGATATTATATTTCTTGACCTATCAAAAGCTTTCGATCGCGTGTCACATCCAAAATTGCTATTTAAACTACTTAACATTATCGAATCTGGAAAAATTACAAATTGGTTATCCGCTTATTTGTCACATCGTTTGCAGCACGTAGAACTTGAAGGACAATGCTCAGATACGGTGCAAGTTACGTCGGGTGTCCCATAGGGAACAGTATTACGCCCCATCTTGTTTCTTTTGTTTATAAATGATATCTCAAATAAGATAAATGCTACAGTACGGTTCTTTGCAGATGATTGCATTATCTACAGAGAAATAAACACCCAGAACGATCAAATATTGCTAAATAATGCGCTAAAAACATTTCTAAATGGTGCCACGACTGGCAAATGTTACTTAACTTCGACAAGTCTGTATGTATGACTGTTACTATAAAAAAGTGCCATCCATGTACCAGTATATGATTGATGGACACGTTCTTAAGAGTGGATGAATACAAATATTTGGGAGTTATTATCTCTGCTCACCTGAAGTTTAATAAACACGTATCGTATATTATTGCTAAGGCCCTTTCTGCGCTCTACTCTCTCAAACGCTCCCTGAAATCAGCTTCATCTGAGAAAAAACTACCTGCCTACATTTACTTAGTACGCTCTATACTAGAATACGGGATAATAAGTTCGTTCCCACACACTAAAACGTGCGTAGAAAAATTAGAAAGTGTTCAGAGAAAAGCCGTTAAGTTTATTTTAAACAAGTACCGACGCCACGACCCTCCCACAGAGCTTCTCGCCCGTGCTGGCCCCCCAACTATCAGCAGTCGCGCTAGAATCCTGCGCCTAAAATTTATATTTGTTTTTTTTTTAATGATAACCTGAGGATTTTTTTCCACTCATTTCTTAACACCGTCTAATACCACAAGCACTAGAGCGAAACACAGCCGACATTTAACCAAATATACATTCCACACAGACACATCCAAGTACGCATTTTTCCTGAAGCAATCAAAGATTGGAACGCGTTACCAGATAACGTGGTTGCATGCAGAACCCTTGATGCTTTTATGTCGGCAGTATCAAGCCTCGACCATGTCTGAGCAGTGCCCGTATAACTAATCTATTGTGGTTTTCACTCTGTCATTTTTGTGCGCATGTGCATGTGCGTGTTCTTTATACCCTTCACCCGTTTTCATCTTTATCCCCATGGCGAATTTTGGTTCACAAAAACGGTATATTGTGTAATCTTGAATAGTGTACTGCCGCAACTGTCCTACATGGTTCTTATTTTTGTTGTTTTATGTTTCCCTTCTGCAAACAGATTATTGTAAACGCGAAGTGTGCCTTGAATTTCTTTCTGGTATGTGCTATGTCATTGCTCTGTTTTAAACGCGAAGTGTGCTACGAACGTTTAATAGACTTGTGCTATGTGATTGTTCTGAATATATCACCCAATTCCTGCAAAAGCTTCCACTAAGAAGCTAGCAGTATGTTCTAAATAAATAAATAAATAAACTTCGCTATTTTTTTAACGAAGGCAAGCCTACAGTGTGTTTATATAATTTCTCTTCTCATTCAAGTAATCCCCTGTTTTTTGTGATCATGTTAACCTAAAAAACGCACAAATGGCAATTGCGTGCGTTGAGCATTCGCAAACAGCTAATTGTGCTTCCCACTTCCAGCTTAAGCGCCTGATCTGATCGGTAATTTGTTCAAGAAATATCCAAGTAGAATAAAGCGCAAACTATAAGGGCATTCAGCATTGCATTATCTAGGGACCAGTAATTCTACAATCAATGTAGATAATTTTATGATTTAAAGGAGCTCCAACTTCTGCCTATGATGCTTAGGGTTACGCATTTAGTCGTGCATCATGTGCGTCAAGTGTATGTGTTTTCAACAAACTTCGATATTTTGTTTACATTCGGAGTAAACAAGAACTCATCGCTCTCCGGTAGCTTATGGTGTCATGGCAAGCCAAATATATTCGACCCAGTTTTCAAAAACGAGCGAAGGTTCTGCTCGCGCATATAGGAGAAATGGCGTTCAGCCCTTATAGTCGTGAAACATTTTACAGCTAACTGAAATTTTAAATCTGTCTTCCCGTGAACAGTGACCTATGCGTTCAATTCGAACCAATGTCATTGTCGTTATACGGCAGAGCGTACTTTTTGTTTTCAACTGCAAATAATAGCATTGGATACGAAACAAATTTGAATTCTTGAGTTATGCCTTAGTCTATAATTTTATTTTATTGTACGTGGAATAGCACGCCGACACGTGTGGTCTTTTATTCGTGGCATAATACTGGGTGCCTCGGTATTCAAAACCTCCAAAACGGATGGTCTTAACTGATGTTAGTGTTTAAAAGCTTAAGGCGCCACGCGTTGATGGTCAAAGTGGCTGGCAGAATGACTGTTAGTTAGGCTAGTTAGTACTTGTTCATGATGGAAAAAATAGCGCAAACACGACGAACTAGAAAAACAAGGGAGCCAGGACATGCGCTGATGGTGGTGTTGGCAGCAATCGTGAGCGCTACCTTGTTCAGTTTTTTTTGTTCTCTACCATCTTCCAAGTTTCATTACTCCCCTACATACATACATTACATACATTACATACATACATACACATACATACATAACCCCATACATACATACATACAATACATACCTACTACATAATGATGCATACATACAACATACCTCCAACTACATTACATACCTACATACATACATGCATGCATGCATGCACTGGCATGCATACATACATACATACCTACATACCTACCATACATACATACAATACCTACATTACATACATACATACATACAATGCATGCATACATACATACATACATACATACATACATACATCCTACATTACATCACATCATACATTACATACCACTACATCCATACATACATTACATGCATGCATGCATGCATGATGCCATACATACATACATAATACCTACTACATACATACCATACATACAACATACATACATACATACATACATACATACATACATACATACATACATACATACTACATACATACAATACATACATTACATAATACATACATACATACAACATACATACAGACGGAACAGACAAACAGACAGACAAACAGACCAGAAATGTTGGTGTTGCAAGTACACTATACTAACTATCGGCTTTTAAAACATGAGATCCTGGAAGGGCCAAAGAATCATTGCCGCAGACTGTTGGCTGTCAGAGGCAGAGGCGGTGGAAAATACCTTTGAGGAGTGCTTTTGGGGTGGGAACAGCAGTTATAAATTCGTTCTGTTGCAGGTTCCCATAATAGATGACAGGAAACTAGAAGTATGTGGACTTGGAAAAAGCACAATTGCTTTTTGTTCTTCTACAGAATTAGATATTTCAATGGGCGTGTTACATGCAAAGATCGGACTACATCAATACAAAAGTTATCAATGCGTTCATTTAAACTCTATTCTGACTGAAAACAACAATGCAAGAATTTCAGAAGGGCAGGGATTACCAACGCATAAAATCTGTTTTTAAAATTTACGTACTGTATATTAGGCTGAATTTTTGCGCAAAAAAATGAGCTTTAGTTCTTTCTAGATTCAGCCTCACTTAATCAGGACCGATCCAAGCACGCTTTTCGCAAAGCCTTTGTTTAAAACATCGCTGTCATGATTCGATATGAAGAGTAGGAGAGAAAACGCTAGTGTCGTCAACACAAACAATACCAGGAGTGAAGGGCAAGAGGGCGATTTCGGTATTGTACAAAATGTAGATAGAAATACACAGAAATGACATTCCATATTTCAAAACACCTCATCCTCATCCAGTTAGACGAAACTGTGTGTACTGCGTACTTCCAGTAAAGCTGCGTTTGATTTTATTTGCCGTTGTTTTACTAACTATAAATTCCGAATACCTGAAGTGGCACAATCAGATATATTGCCTTTCAAAAAAAAATAATACCCCAAAAGTAAATTTTCTTTTCTAGAAAGTACAGAACACTTTGTTAATATAAAATAAAGCAGTTTTAGTGAAGTTTCAGTGCCGATTATGGATATATGTTGCACGATAACTGCATATTGACTTTTAAAAGCTAACCATTCTCAGAAATCATCTGCTCAGCCATATCGTGCAAAAAACCGCAGTACTGAGATCAATCTGTTATTTTAAATATATGTCACTGGAGGCTCCGATGGTAGGAGCACAAGCTACAGTTGTTATAGATCGGGCAAGAATGATTTTGTCGCGCACGGTCAAGCACGTAGCCGGCTATCGCAGCCTTTACATGACACAAGCCCGAATTTGGACACAGGCGCTTTTTGCTAGCGGTCATTGACTCGTTCTCGGTAATAAATGTCCTAAACTTAAGACGCTCCAACGAAAAGGACAATGCTTCCCGACTCTTGAAACCTGCAGAAAGAATGGCACAAAGTTTCCATGTGACTTACCTAACCAGCTCCCTAGATACAAGTGCGATTACGAAATGCCTTAACGCCGAAAGTACCACCATATTGGCGAAAACTGCATTTATGTCGCGCCCTTCGCACTTCAGTGGGGACTTTTACAATACTCCCAAGACGATATAACCTCTCGCAATCTGGGCTACCGGAAAGCGCCTGGTAACAACACCCAGGCAGGCCTCTATTTGTCTTGGTATAACCGCAGGCACCTCCAAACACGCTTTCTAAGTTGCAGCCTGTTTGCACTGAAAACACCCCCCACTGTGCACCTTGTGTATTTGGGTGACAGTATTGGCGACACCGCGGACCTGATCCCCCACACTTGCACTGTAACCAACTGTGGAAATGAGTTTTGAGGCGAAGTGTAGAAGCCTCGAACAGTGACCGCCGCAGTCCTGGTAAAGCTCCATTGGATGGGCTCCCTTTCTTTCTAACAGGCAGGGAGCTCCCGTTTTTCATTGGCCATCATGATAAATTCAATGAAGAAAGAACCCCCCTTTCTGCTTTTTTTGTATGCCTCATGGTATTTTCTGAACCCATCATCCCCAAATGATGGTTCGTCCGCACCAAACTAACTTTCAAGCTTATACCGAACGTTGACTTCAGAAGCAGTGACAACTTTACTGGCTTCCTCCTTACGCAATGTGCTGACGAAGAAACGGCAGTAAGTCGGCAATTATTCTTCCTCATCGTGAAGCGCATCGAGAGGTTTGCTAAAAAAACTACAAGGCTAAAAACTTACTTCCGGAGACGTCCTCATTGAGGTCGGCCAGAAATAACAGGTAAATAAAGGCCTGAAACAAACCAACAAACCTAGAATCAATATCACATTAACAACTCACAGAAGCATAAACTCTTCTCCAGGCGTAATTTCTGAACTCGATCTGAACAACTAAACCATAGCGGGCCTCCGGGAGGATTGCATAATCAAGGAGTCATAGCACTCCGTCGCATCACAATGAGACTAGACGGTAAGAAATGAAAACAAAGCACATCATACTCACCTTCGATAGAACCCCACTGCCAAAATTCTTCACGGCAGATTTCCAACGTTGTGTCACGCGCCCCCAACTACCAACCCACGCCTATGCTTCAAATGACAATACAAACACCTGTTATACAAACACCTGCTGGGTAGGATAATCAAGTGTCAAGTGTGCCCAATCGTATCATCCTAGAGAGAACTATAACACTAACGATTTCACTTGCCCTAACTGCCACGGACCTTACACCGCATATTCACAATAGAGTGATAAGTTCAAGCACGACAACCAAGTAATCAACCTAAAGGTGAATGAAAGCATCAGCTTTCCGGGGGCCAAAAAGAGGTTTCCCGCCTTCTTTTCTGGAAGGAACCCGCAGCAGATCCCAACCCCCCCCCCCCCCCCCCCACATCGCATGCGCTACCCGTGGCGCTACTGACGCCCTCGGTCGTGGCGGCAAAGGCAAAGAGCCCCCAAAAGGGTGAGCTGTCCAAAGACACCGATTGGTCGAATACTCTATACACGCTTGTGAACCACATTAAAGAATTAGCAGTGGCTTAATAATTAGCTGGACTATGCCAAGATATACCTAGCGAGATTTAAGGTTGAGCTGGTGATTGTTAGCTTTTCTGGTAGTCTAGGATCAGCTTGATTATCATGCTTACTGGTGCTTCAATGACACACACATGGTATACGCATTATGTGACACATGTATATTTATCAAGCTGCTCCAGCGCAACGTCACCAATCGCCCCATAGCTAAGCTGGTTCCACAGGCGCACGCCGCTGTTGCAGTGCCACACGAGCCATCGGAGCCCCACCCGGCCACCCCTCGCATTTTCATCAAGTGGACCCGGCCGCCACGTGCCGCGCTTGCACAGCATGCCAGGAGCCACGCGAAACTACTCAACCTCTGCCAGCGTACCTCACGCTACAAAACACGCCAGGACTATAGACGAGTTCCTGTAACCCAACCAGAAGCGGGCAGTCCTTTGGACAAAGGTTTCAAAATAAAGTTTCTCTCTCTCTCTCTCTCTCTCTGGAAGGCAGGGTGACGCTGTTCACCGGGAGAAGGCAGCTCATTTGTTCCGTCCTCACACCCCGCTAGGCTGCCTTCGGTAGCCACACCCGTCACTACACCGCAGAGCAAGTTCGCAGCGGCTGCAGTGGCAACGACCCCTGAAGGGAGAGATGCCCTTCCTTCCGTCTCTGCTTTCCCGGCCCCCACTACATTTGACGTCGCACGCCTTCCGTTCGCTTCCTTTCGATTTGAAGGGCTGAAGAGGTCGCCCGTTTGTTTCGTGTAAGCCTCCTGCACCTCCGGGAAGTTTGTGTTGGGTTTATGCTTCAAATAATATTGTTACAAGATCCCTAACGCTTCAGGAACCATTCACTGACTAGTGAATATCACAGTAAGACAAATGGCATGAATTAACAATATCAGGTTACGTTTGCGCTTTCCGACATCACTTTCGAACCTAGCGCCTGATTGCAGGAAATAGGACCTGTTCTACTTTTGTGTCATTACCATATATTACGGCAAACCAAAAGCACAAATGTTTGTTTCCAACTGCTTCTTTGGGATACCATGACCATGTATTAACAGCGGAGCTGCTGTAGGTCGAGCATTTCCGTCAGCGTTCTTCAGCGTCTCGTGGGTCACGCAGGTGGCCTCGCAGAAAACATTTGCCAGGCCTTCCAAAAGAGATCGCATTCGTCTCCACACCGGTGGCGTCCCAGAAACCGGGTCCCAGACCCACTGATAGTGGGTGCAGTGGTCTCGCAGGCATGGGTTCCTCTCTCTCCCACCAAGGAAGGAAGATACAGGGAGTACCCCTAAGGTGACTTTTAGCTACCAATATCTTTGTGCGAACCATACAATTTGCGCCGCAACGGCGTGGCCGTTCTGCGGCAAGCATCCGTTGACGTTCGAGAACCACAGCTCCGCGGTTTCAGCACATTTCATACAGGGTAAAACTTGCTTCGAACGTAACGGGGCAATTTAAACTTGTATTTAATTGTTTATTATCTCAGTTATTCAAGCATCATTTGCTGGAGGGCGCACACTGAAGGTTGAGTATGACGCCGAACCTTCTAGGTAAAAAACGTTAGATGGGGTGTTCATAGCTCTTTTAATACGGGTGTTTCGCGCTCAGCTAACCTTAAGGCTCGGTGTGGTTAGACACCATGTTTAAAAGTGTTTCAGTAGCACAAAAAGTTGTGTAAAGTGTTTTAGGTGCGTTTGACAGTAAACTAAGAAGGGATTTAATAAAACAGATGGCCGAAGAGATCCCGAGCCGCCTTTCAGAGAAGATATTGAAGCATGCTACGTCCATAGTTTTGATTATGTTCCAAGGCATTGGGCGTCCTGTCACCCAAACCTTCCAAAAGGTCAGTACGCACGTGTTGACAAAAGAAGGTCAGTCATTGAACTAATGAGGAATAATGTGATTTTTTTGTTTTAGTGGACAACGACGGCTTAAAACACATACTGTTCGTGACTGAAGACATTTAGACCCACCACTGAGACAATACTTAACGGACTGCCTCCTAACACATACGTAAAGCCTTAGGAGCCAAATACGTTGCTTCCGGGCGCATTGTGGTCGGTAGAAACACTACTTAGTTGTCAAACTCTCTCTTCAGTCTCAAAATGTTGAATGGAAGCAATGTCTAAAAGTTCCCTTAACTGAGTTGCATGTCTTTAAAATTGTGCTATTCGACAAAGAATTATCTTTGACCTGAAAACGACTACAAATCATCATGCCTAGCGTTTTATCCAAGAAACCTTCTGTAGGTAGCTTACGAAAAAGTTAGATATAAATATAGCGGTGTCTTCCACTCATGTGGACTTGAACCTTAAAGCCATGACAGTCAACGTAAAAAGCCTAAAGAAGACATCATATAAACGTCACGATTTTCGACTTTAGGGTTATTGGCCGCTGCTTCCTATTGTGTTGGATGGTTGAAACTATATTTTCCTACAACAGGCGATAAATCAGTGCTTGTTAATGTTGGTGCTGTGAATGACGCAGCTTTTAAAGCTAAAAACCGAGTTCGTCTTCTCTCTGACTTTAAACTGAAATACATTTACTGAATGTTACCTTCTGACGTGAGTGCGATGCTGTGATATGGCGGAACACCTTATATGCAAAGTGTTGCGTAGATATATAGACCATTGAATCATGTTTGGGAGACTGAAATCACAGACTTCTGTCTATTTCGGTTGTTGTGTGAAAATGAACAAAATGATCCAAGCAGGCGTACTGTTGACTTCCTTCGTTTTGTGCTTGGGATGTAAGTGTCTCCAACATTGACTGCTGAACGCAGAAGCACCGGTCACGCCATTAACGCTTACACAATTTGTGCCAAGTTTTCAATAATTCCACAATGTGTTTTCTTTCCGCTTCTTAGCGTTACAGCACTCAGTGAAAGAAGAATTTTCCGTGTACCCGACAATTTTGTATGAACGAGCATCAGAAACGAAATTGGTGGTCAAGCTGACTGACTCTTTAACACTCAGCCTCGAGAAGAGCTCTGTATTGGCAGAAGAAATACTTATGATTACAAAAGCTGAAACCAGAACAGAATATAATAAGGTAAGTAATGATACGTTCCCACGAAAAAATACCGTCTTTGAGCGCCAAACCAGCACCAGGACTATGAGGCACAGAGCTATAGAGGGAAGCTGTATACTTCAAACTATGGTTCCTGTAGTGAAAACCAAAACCCGTCTCTACTAACTGAAGGTCAAGAGGCGACAGTTATTGAAGCGTCAGCAAAAACTGTTTGGCTAGAATTCCTCTAGCCAAAGTTCCCCAAGAAAGTCCAGAAATTCTCTACAGGTTATGATGCCTGTTGCAACGCAATGAGCTAGAGATAAAACTCCTGCCTTCGTGCACTCACTAAAGTATTACGCTTGATTTCGTAAATTTTGCCTCGTTTAAGCTCAATTTTTAGCATTCTGCTCAGGAGTGCCTTGAAATTGAGCTTTAAATATTGATTCAGGGTAAATGTTAGAGTAGGGCAAACAGAACAGTTAAAAAACTTTTTTTTACGCAGAACAAGGTCCCAAAATTTAAGCAATTTATTGTAATCTCTGCCCCAACAGTAATCGTGTTGGACTGTCCTACTCCAAATATGTTTGGTGCTGGCAAATATCCGAAACCTTTGTGCATGTTTATTGTTTACCGGATGATTACTTCGTTGGAAGTAAAGGTAAAAATTATGTAAATGACGAAATTTCTTGCAAGTTTATAACTTCGCCGATGATTTGTGACCTGTGCTTTTACTTCTAAAGCCCCTGAAGATCGTAAAAACTAAGGTTAACCCTATTTCAGGTGAATGCTTCTGCTATTCAAGAGCGTTTGTACCATGACCCACACCACCAGTCTTCTTTAATAGTGCTGGAAAAAGATGGAGCCCTGCATGTCGTAAGTACTTGTTATGTGCTATTGTTAGAGCTGAATTGTCCTTACAACGTTGGCTAAAAACTGGGGCAAAGCCGATTAGCATAAGGGAAGTAGAATTAGGCTTACAGGATGAAAAATTACCATCCCGTGCATAAAATATATTTCCAATGTCATTATTTCTTGTTTTTGCAAATTCGCAAATCAACCGCACTTAAACCCCGTAAACATTACATTGTAAATGTTCTCAACGTTCTTATTCTCTAGCGAAATGCTACATTATTCAGCTGTCTCGTATAAGCTAACACCCTTATGCGTACAGCTATGGTCACTGGTTTTGTGGGGTATTTTTCCAATCACTGTTTCCAGCAATAGATATTAGGAGTGGCGCCCGGTGCAACATTTTTTCTGTTCGTAGTAGCTGAATTGTTTAACGCCGGTGTTTTACAAATCTGGCTGGTTGATTTTGTGCCACAGAGGAGTCCATACAGCGCAGTTTTATGAGCTTTCTGAGTCTATGTAAAATTCTCTCACAGTACAGTCACGCTATTACACTTCTCCGAGCGTCGTGTATGCAGGGCATACGAAAGATGGTAAAGTGTTTCCACGGCTAGTCACCACGTACCTTGTAGTTTTCCGTCGCTCATAAGAACATACGCGACCGGAAAATTCCCCAAACAGTGTTTTACTGGTGCCTCAGCGCCAATGGCTACAGCTCAATTCAGTATCAGTTTCAAAAATATAATGTCATTTACATAACAACCTTGATATGTCGCACTAGTGCGGGATAATCAACACTCACCGCAGCTTGGCTCTTGTACGTCGAAGGTGATAGTGGGAAAATAATACTAATACTGTTTTAGAGCGAAAGGCTTAGGTGCCCTATTCTACGCAAAAGCGACGTTGATGTTGTAGTAGTTGTTCGGTCAAAGGAAAATGGCCGGGGCAGTAAAAGGTAAATTAACAAAACAGACATTTGTGATTGGGTGGGATTTGACTGCGGGTATGTACTGTGGCAACCTAGTTCTCCGCCACAGGAGATGTCACTACTACCAGCGAGAAGTAATTCGTTTTCAACCTCCACACGAACACAGTAGCCACGAAGACATGTATGGGTGAAAGGGGTTCACTTGTTCCCTAGGGTACGCACTGTAAAACACGGGAAACAGTAGGTCATGATTTTACACCGTATGGCAGGGTAGTTTTTGTTGTTTTTTGTTTTTGTTTTGTTTTGGTTTCGGGGGGGGGGGGGGGGTTAGAAGACTATGCGCAAAGAGCGCCGTTTGAGTCCACAAGGAATTCACTATCGCTACGTAGATGATGATGAAGGTATGCCTGTGGACAGGACAATGCTGTTGAGCCGCAAGAGTATTGGCGTGCACTGTCGGCTTATGTCTACAGCGATGTAGACACTCGGACGATGCGCGTGGACATGGTGAATACATTTCAACGTATATGGAAGAACAGAAATGGCATAAATTCATGCCGGAATGGCTTTCAAGCCTCAAGCCATGGACAGTGTTAAAAGCCTTTTAAAATGACAACGCCTGGCGTGGTCAAGTTGATGCACCTCCACAGTTTGGCTTCGTGCATGTGTTCAACCCTGTATGGTATTTTGTTGAGTAAAATTCAGGCCTCCCCACAAAATATTCAGAGTGGCTTGCACTCACGCGCGAGACTTGAATGGCGAGGCTGTCGTAGGGGATCATTGACTGGCACACATTTCAGCGTTATATTCTGGTGGTGTCGTGGTTGAAGTCGGGGTCATGGAATTTCAATGAACTTATCTTGAGCAAGGCCAGAGTCAGCTCGTAGTTTAGGTCAACGTTTCCGTACGCCACTCTGCAAGCGCAACTTATCGTCACTAGCGGATGCTTTGCACGCCAAGCCTCTCGAAGCGCGGTCTCTATCCTCAGCTGTGCGAACTATCCGCTACCCGGCCATATGGAGCCAATGATCGCCTAGAGCAGCTTCGACATTCAAGTAGCGGCTTTTCTACGGTACAGAGTGCATGCGGAAGACGACAGGAGGACAAACGAGGCGTACGCTATGACCTGTCTTTCTCGTTCAGAGCAAACGTTGCCACGATACGGCAAACCCTGCAGTTTTTTTGTTGCCAATGTTGGCCAATCTCTCTAAGTCGGTATGCTTAGCTTGACGAACGTGGCACCGAGGCACGCCGTGTACGAGCGCTCGGCTTTTTCTTGGTATTTTGAACTGCGGACACCATACACAAACGATTTGCAGAACGCTTCGCTGTTAAAGACTGTGCTCCCTCCGCATGCTAGCAGTGCTCAACAAGTTATCGTTGTTGTTCGGTCATTCGTGCACATACACACCTTCGGGATCGGTCAGACATCGGGATCTTTAAGGGTCAATGCTACAACTTCACACAATTCACAAAACCGGGAATTTCAAACGCGAAACTTGTTGAATATTGCGTGTTAACATGATGGTTGGCACGCGATTACAACTGGTGCAGGCTATACGCGTGGAACCCTGATTCTAGGGAAGCTGTGGTGGCTGTCACTTCCGCTTAAAACAGACATCCAAAAATCAGACTTCCGATTGCTTAAGGCGTTCGTAGTGCATTCATTTTATTCTTTGTCGGTACGGTACGGCACCGGCTTGCTGATGTCTTTCACCCCGTAAGACGAATAAAACGAAAGCTATGAATGAGTTGAGAAGCATGCACGGATTAGCAGAAAAGAAGGCGGTGGAAGTAACTCGCGCCTAAGATCTGAAAAACCGAAAGCAGAGACACCGATGCGAAGTCCATGTTGAAGCAAAACAGAGGGTAATAGGTATTTAAGTATCGCCAGGCTTTCGTCTTTAAAGCACTTAAGCAGGCGTAAGGGCCTGGAGCAAAATGTTTTCTAGCGTTTACATAAACGTCTCCGTATATTGACTTGAATGCGATCATAAGAGCTAAACGCCGATTTCTGTAGCCTCATAAAGTAAGTATAATGTGCTTGTATGCCGGTCAGCAATAGATATTTGCAGCGAATTTCAAGTTTCATCTTCTCTTTGTTCGAATCAAGGTCTGTGGCACTATTTACACACAATACTTGCGCCTCCTCCCTTCATAATGGTTTAGTTATTTACTCTTGGATTAAGAAAAAAATTACCATCTCCCACACACTTTGCACTATTAATTTTAACATGTGTGGAGTCCTTTCGTTACGGTGAACGCTAGGGTTAGCGTTCCAACGAGGCAGCGCCGCTTTGCTGATTTTAACAGCAGAACTGTTTAAGCTTTTATTTCCGCCGTCGAGCGTTTCCAGAAAACTCAGCCCAGCCCAGTGCACATGAGCGTGCTCGTCGTGGAGAGTGCCCGGCGTCGTCCAGGCTTGCGCGTGGGCTTGCGCCACGTGAGGAGCTCACAACAAATACAAACAAAACCTACCGAGCACACATTAGCGTGCGCCTCGGGAACATTCTGCCAAGCGTACGTGGCGTAATATCGCGTTCTGTTCTCCTCGCCAGTTGACGTGCGCTCAGGCCTGAAGTAGGGAGCGCAGACGCCGAGTTCGCGCTACAGACGCTTAGTTCGCGAAGCCGGTTGCCGTGGGTTCCAGCGCGGGCTCACACGGTCCACTTTGGGAAAGATGTGAAAGGTTCTGGTCAGAACGATTCGGGCCTACTAGTCATAAAGACCTCTCCGCGGCGAGTCCGGAAATTCATGTGAGGTGCAACAGCCGAGACTCAAACGAAGGAAGAGGGGCCCCCAGCTTTGCTTTTTCTCCACCCTTGCACTACTTGTCAAAGCTGCGCCAATTTTTCTGTTTCTTGTTTCTTTATTATTTTTATTCTCACGTCGGAGTACACAGATTCATGTGGAGCTCTCCATAGCTAGCATTCTTGTTCGTCCAAAGGATCGCGGCGCTAAGCATTAATACTGGAATATGTATATGCCACGTCCATTCCCTGGAACTATCGCAAGGAAATAAGACGATGTGGGGGCGATAGGCTTCACGGATATCAGGTGGTAAAGCCACATCATCGTGAAATCGGCTGTATATGCGTTAGCCTACAATAGGCACGTTGCGCCGCAAAGAGGCCGCTGAGAGCGCAGAACTTTTCCCACTAAAGTTATCTGCAGAACACGCTATAGCATCGATAAAAGAGTGCCGGTTTCTCGAGCAGTTATCACCCACTGCCTGCAATGCCGTGCCAACAATCTATGGGGTTGACACTGAGACGCGGGGGTAAGAAAGACGGCCGTGATGAATGCATCCGTTCGTCCCTGCCATTTGTATTATGCGCAATCTGACTGGTCGGCTACAATAGCAGCGACTGACATATTTTCGCCTGCGCCACTTACACTGTTCGTTCTGCTCGGCCTTATTATTATGACGTTACCTTAGATTCCTTTTTTGTGTGGGCGCCCATGCTTGTGATATGCGTGGTATACGTGGCATCTTTCCTACAACACATAACCCCCCAAAAAAACCACCAGGATATACAAAATGGCACGACTGCTTGCGGTGCAAACATCAGCACAACCTGTCTGTCATCTGGGCATCCTCTGCAGCTCAATTGCGCCCACAACTGATACATACAAACGCCCCTGCAACCACCGCGGTGTCCCAGTGGCTAAGGCGTTGTGCTGCTGAGCACGAGGACATGGGTTCAGTTCCTGGCCGTGGCAGGCCGCTTTTCTGATGGAGGCGAAAAGCAAAAACTTCTTTGTGTACAAAGATCCCCAGGTGGTCAAATTTTATCCGGAGTCTTACACCACGGCATGCCTCATCACCTGCGTTGCGTCGGCGCGTTAAACCCTACAATCACAAACGCGCGTGCACCTAGCATGACCAAGGCCCTTTGGTGTTACGAGACATTTTATTTCTTGCTACTTCAGCTTTTTTTGCTTTGGTCATCTTGACTGACCGGCTTTACGCCCCTACAACACGACAACCGCGGTTTCACGAGGTGACACAGCTGAAGAGGTGGCCATGTTCATGCATAGTCGCGTTCGTAGTCGACTTCATGCATGTTGTTTTACCGGGCCATGGGTAATATTGTGTCGTATGCACTGGTTTACGAGTACGCTGAAAAAAATGCCAAAAGCCATCTTTCCGTTTTTGTAATCTATAGTTTGGTCAATTATAACTCAGTACTTATAGCCAACCTCTCTCAGACATGCAGAGTTTTTTGTTTACGAGTTTGATTCACATTCTTCGAACTCCGCCGTTACTACGGGAGCACATTTATCAGAAATAGCTAGCGCTTTCTCCTTAAAAATCATAATACCCAAGTATATATGTTCTTTATACGATAATGCCCATTTTTTCAGGAAGGTGTCGTAAACAGCAAACTTCGAATCAAACCTCTACCGGAAGGCCCACGCTCGTCACAGGGTCACGTCCTACACAGTATATACGGAGTCACGGAAGCCAACGAGGCCAACATGAAAATGGGTATGAAAGTATTCACCCCCTTAAATTATCTTTAGGGTAATGCATAAACCCCAGCTTCGAAATAAAGTTGAAAAAGTTCTAGTGAGCGAACTCTAAAAAACGCGTTGTTGTAGCTGGTATTTAAATTTACTGCCGTTGTAGTAACTATTTTTTAAAAGATCAACCAGAATGGTACCCATCTCACTCATACAAGTTTAGAGTCGCTTGCTTTGTTGTTTTATTTAGAGACTAGTTTGTTCTACAAATAAAAACATCTTGTAACCTTCGCACTGTTACTGCTGCAGCTGTGTCTAGAATCATTTTTGATACATCTAGAATCATCTACACGTTTCTCTGCTCTTCTTAATCCGAGAGCGGGCCAATGTATTCCAGGCGCCAGCAAATTATCTCCAAGCGCCATCTAATTTCATTCAGGTCGAGCGAATTTAATCCTAGTGTCAAGAATTTTAATCGGGAGCCAAAAAAATTAATCCAGCTGTCACAAAGGGGTGCAAGAGTGGTTTGTGCGAGATTAGGCGCAGCTTGGCGGACTTTGTTGCGCGTCATCGGACCGTTTCTACGTTCTGCGCCCGCAGGTGTGACAAGAAAACAACACCGCCAGTTCATGCTTTAAAACGCCGAGGAAAAAGCAATCCGGCACTTAAGTTGCATTGAGCGTGCAGTGTATGACGTACATATTTTTTTTCGTTCGCGCTGCATTGAACATGGGAAATGTGTAACCACCTCTCCTATGTCACTCACCACAAATGACACACCGAAAAGCCTTATTTCAGAGTCATTTCACGATCCTATTTCATATACGTGATTCAAGAACATTCCCACAGCAGAATCAGGGGGTAAAATTGATGAGATGTCTAGTAACTCTTTGCTACTGAAATATGGTTGAAATTACTAATATTCACGTTGCCATTTTAAACAGTTTCAGCAGTGCAAGTCACAGCGCCATTTCGACCTTCTGGAATGATGAGACAGTTCGATAAATTTCCCTGGCCCCTTTGGAACATGTGAAACTGTGGCGCATTTGTGCGCGATATTCGAGTGCAGTCATGGACTTTTGTATTGGAATGCCTTTCTGGCGATATGCCTCTCTATCTTTGCCAAAAGGGTCCATCTCACCTTTCCCAACAGATGTGACCCTGCTTGGGTTTCATACGGTGCCATCGTTGTCAAAACATTTACGGTGCGCTTACTGGCCCTCAGAATTTATAACGACACGCATCAGGTGCAAGAAGCACTCTTAGATGCAGATACGTTCCGATGACGCGCAACAAAGTCCGCAAAGCTTTGCCTAAGTTCGCAGAAAACACTCCTGCAAACCCTTCTGATATATGGATTTATTTCGTTGGCACCCGGCTTAAATGGGTTGGCATTTGGATTAAATTAACTGACACCTGGATTAAGTTAGTTGGAGCGTGGAGGAAATTCGATGACGCTTGTATTAAATTGACTGCTACCTGGGCTAACTTCCACGGCGCTCGGAATAAATTAAGCGGGAAAACCTCTAAGAATATCTGTAATATCTAGTTATCTCTACAAATTCAAATCATTTTGTCTCCTTGAGACTGTTAGTGCTGAAGCTGTCTCTAGAATCATCTTTGATACATCTGCAAATAAATATTTCAGCCTGAGAAATATTCTACTGTTAATAATACATGACACATGGAGTCCTAATCAATAAACCCAAAGTCTACGTCTGATAACAGTAGTATAAATGAATAGCTTAGTGTGTACTGCAAGCTTGTTTTATATATTATTCTCACTGTTTGCTTATAATAAAAAATCAGGAGTATTTTTGCACAAACCCTTCACTTCCTCACGGAGATTTCAAAGGCTGGACTTGGGCCATCAAATAGGCTCCATTATATTTCTCTGAGTTAGGCCGATATATTTTGTCATATTTTGTAAATAACGCCTAAAGACAATTCAAGAAGATTGACACAAGAAATTCATTTCTTGCGAACTGTTGTTCATTGTTTTTGAATGATCAAATCTTTCACAGAAAATAAATGGGCATGCAACAGTGAGCTTCAATTAACCATTCCTTTCTCTCTGCGATGCGAACACCTTTAGATTCGAGGCATCGAAGCTACAACTGGTGGATACCCCGACCTCCTTACCCTGGATACCGTCCCTGGGCATACCGCACTTCCTCAAGCACAAGTACTGTGATCTTTAAACACTACCCTTGAAGTCGTTATGTGTTACTGAATAAGTTTTGGTTTGCACTCAGTTTACCACAAGCGGTAGACGTAAAAATTCTCGTGTCAACTATTTGGTTAAACTCATGCCTCACTTTTATAAAGGATGTACTTATTCAGCGACTGTATACGCTGAAACACATTTTCAAGCGAAGCTTTTTAACACTACCCCCAAGGGTCCTGTCGCCACCGTTGGGATCAACAAAAAAAAACTCTCGCGAACAAATACAAGAAGTACTGGCACCACCAGAAATCGAACATGAAACAAATAGAGAAACGGAGCGAGAGCTTGTTGTCTTACCGATTGAGCTACGAGCCCACGCTGAGAAGGGAGAGACAGACGGTGCACTCACCGAGTGCATCTGCAGGATTACCCTCTGCGTTCTGGCTGAATTCCATGTGATGGCGTCACGTAACCTCTCGCGTCGCTGTGCACACCACCCACGCAACGTGTAGCAGTCGTTTGCGCACCTTGTGGATGCGCTAGGAGTTAGTGAAAATTAAAGGAAGCTCACACCAATGCATGGCATCTCACTTCTCCGTCTCTACTGCCGATCTCGTCGCCTCCGTCACCAGCGGCAAAGGCGGAGAAGTGATATCATCTAACGGCGGGTTTGAGCTTTCTTTATTTTATGAAAAAAAACTTTGTACTCATGTGCTTCACCAGAATAACTCAACCAACCGTCATTCGTGGATCATGCAATGATTTAACCTCAGCAAAGAATATCTCTTTGTAGTAACAAAGGGTGCGGTTAAGTGCATTTGACTTGTCTGTGGTTTCACTATTTGTAGACCACGTGGAGAAATTCCAGTGACGTCGCATGGGTAATCATTGTGGGTGTCGTTTACAGCTTTGCTTTCAAACCACCTTCACAGGGTTGATTGGCGGGTATTTTTTTTAGAACGAGACAAACCAAAATCTGCTCAAAATCACGCAGGATCGGTACTTTGGTAGATTAGCTGATGCAGACCATAGAATATTTTATAACTGTAGGGGAAAAAATACATATCAAAAACCAAAACGATCATAAACAGGAAGATGGGTGACTAATTGTGAAATGTTACAGCTACATAAAAGTAGTCGGACTACATTGAGAATAAATACTGCTTCATTCCTATTCCCGCTCCTTCATCGATTAATAGAAAGCGGTAGTGGGTACGCCACCATTTTTTTTATTTTCTTCGACAACTACCTGGCATAAAACAGCTCAGAAAAAATCTCAAAAGCCCCACATTTGGGACATTATGACGGACAGCTTTGCTATGCCGCTTGCACTGCTGCACGGCGCTCCCGAAGCCTCCCGTGAATGCACGTGCGCAATTCCATTCTAACAAGAAGCAGGACAAATCACCCAGCACAGCTTACCGAAATTCTCAACTCCTAGTAGAGTGACGGCAGTCGAATTATTCTCAAAACGTTTAGTATATTTTTTTCTTGTATGCTTTTAGTGACGGCAGTCAAATTGTCAGAATACAGCACAACAGAAACAAAGACTTGAGCAGAGGCACAGAGAACGAGCACTGACTTCCAACTGAACTTTTATTACAAAAACATGTCATAGTTATACACACGCAAGCAGGCGCCTACCATAAAACACTCCACCCGATAAGCAATCTATATCAGCCGTGCCGAAAACATTAGATGCAAAACAAACCCTAAAATGATTACCACCCCCCTCGCACTAAGCACGTGTGTGTACATTGAGATGGCTAGGTATGTTGCGTCGTTTCGTCCGTGTAGATAGTCTAGTTCCTTTGTGAACGGGGGTGTTGAAGGAGCGCTAACACAATCTTCGCTAGCCTTGTGATTTCTTCAGCCTCCACAATTTACCTTGTCATCTGGACACAATGACGCTGCCTGACTTGGCATTCGTAAAATTACGGAATGCATTTTGCGGTGGTGCCCTTGCAGTCTCGGCAGTATATGCCTAAGTGCCCTCTCACGCTTTTGTGGACGTTGTTAATGTGTTCTCTAACCCTTGTGTTCAGACACCTGCCCGTCTGGCCCACGTACTTTTTGCCACATGACAACGGATCTCGTAAACTACCGACGTTGTGCAAGCTACAAACTTCGTTTTGCGCTAGATGGAGCACTTTGTGTTCCTTTTTCGGGAGGTACGTCTTTTTACAAAGTGCCGCCAGTTTGCGAGTGGCTGAAAAAACTATTTGCACATCAGCGGAATTTCCTATTTTCTTTAGCCTTTGAGCTACATCATGTAGTAGGAAATCGCCGCTACCTTCCTCTTTGTTTTTTCTCAAACAAAACACGCATGAAATAAAAACACGTTTTTATGAACAAAAACGTGATGAAGGAGCCGACACAGAATATAAACTACTCTGCACGACGCGCTTTAGTTTATATTAGTGTACTTAAACGTATCTTTCTATTCTGCGTCGCCGTCTTGCGTGGCCTTTTTCATAATGTATCAACATCAACTCGCCCCACCGTCCTTCTTCCAGAACAACACAAACACTGTTTAAAATGCTAAGAAATAAACATAAAATGCGCATATTTAAAACTTTTAGAGACATAGTTTGGCAAAAGGCTTCAAACGTCCTCTACCGGCTTAGAATATTTCTGCACTAGGGGTTTTCAAATCCACTAATTTAGGTATGCCTACATTCTTGCATTTCCGGGCTTTATTCAGTGCGCCTGATAGTCCCCTACCCATTTTTCGTTCACATTCACTTTCACTAGCACATGTTAAACATCTATATTTTATCGGAATCCCCTACTTCGTTTGTCTTAAAATTTTTTCAAGGACTAAATAAAAATATCAGTGGTACCAGATTACAGGGAACTTCATTCACGACTGTTTAATACATTACAACGCCGCAACTTGTCGGTAAGGCTATCGCATGTCGGAGTCTCTGAAAGCTCGTCTACCTTGTCTTAGAAAGTGAAGTTCAGATTTGTGTGTCTGTTCCGAATAGCAAACCGGAAAAGTATTACCAAACGAGCATATACTACACACACGCACACGAAAACATATACAAGGAAACGCGTCCACGCTCATATAATGACCCACAACCAGTCACATATCACGCGCAGTCACCACAGTAAACTGCCGGTGTGTCTAGCTAGGGACGCAGGAATTACAGGTATTAACAATTCCAACCCGATTTGAAAGCCGCTTAATCAAGAGTAAGGTGTGAAGGCAACTGACTTACTAACACACGCGTAGTGAACACAATTGCCTATTATTTATTGCATACGAGGCGGGCGTCTGCGTTAGCGCGTCCATGCCAACAGCTTCGCCCGCCATCTTAGTTCCTCCACACCTTTACTTGCAAACGGTTATGCTGCGGGGTGCGGCACCGGGTAATGGCGCAATGAACTAGCTCTGCCAGTTGGGAGTCCATAGAGCACGTGTTCCTATTGCCCGGTAGGCAATCAGCGGCCAGTCGTCATGCTCTTCGCCTTCTAGTCTGTTTTTGAACGACCTGTCCGAGCGGCCAGCAAATCAACGTTAAGTGCAGTGCGCATGCAGTTTTCCCCTTCACAAGCTAGCTGCGTAGCCTTGAAACATTTAATGTCGCAATGTTCAAATTTAACTTCTATTACACCCATATAATCTTCAACTCAAGCGCACACTCACGCAAGAAATAAAAGATTTCGTACAGCAAGATTTAAACTTTTAGATATAAAGGAACGTTATTCTGGGTTTTTATTTGTGGTGGGCGCGAAATGTGTATTCGCAGCAGTTAACACACAAAACGTACGCGAAGAATGTATTGAGAATAACACAACTGTTCCTTGGTGTGAAACTTCAGTTTTTGCTTCCGTTGCAGCAACTACAACTACTACAACAGCTAGGCCAAGCAAAGATGTGTTCGTTGTGGAGCTTCATGTGGTTTCTTGTCAGCAACATCAAGGGCATTTTTCAACAAATGAAGACTTGATTGCCTATTTGGCGGTAATGGTGAACGCTGTAAGTGTTCTCTAACTTGCAGTTTTGTACTTCGCATCCCTAAAAGCCCGCATACCATCAGACTAAAAAGTGTTCATACAAAGTATTATCTAGTATCGTTAACTTTCATGAACAAACCATTCTTAAGCAATACAAACTACTAATATTTATTTTGAGTTTCTTCCTCAATTTCTTTGCTCCTCCTTTACTCTGTGATACTCCTCTAGTAATCAATGGGTTTAATGTACTCTGATAGTAAGCTGCAATTGCAGAAAACGTTCGATGCAGTACTGAACAACACCTCACAATAGCTGTCATTCAATCTCTATAATTTTTATCGGACTGCAAAATTGAGAATCTTAGGAGCATATTCTACCCACATTATTCACCGCACCAAAATCTATGATAACGCTTATCACAAAACTGATTTTTTATCAGTACCTTTACTTCCCAATAAAGATTATTGGTGATCCAAAATAGCCCCTTCAACTACGAGAGTTCCCCTCCGAGGGTTTCAACGATAAACAGAGGATCTGGGACAGTACTTGTGTTGTGTTTTCATTTAGGGCTTACTCTGGGTTACGGGAAATTTTAGTATTCGTTACAATTCTTTTGGTGTGAAACAGCTATAGCTAAATGCTTGAGAAATAATACAAGGCCAATAATTCGCCGGGTATACTAGTTCTTCCAAGCATTCTGGTGGCTCATCATACAATATATTAGAGTACCAGTTGTAAATATTTATATGGTGACAGGCAATAGTAAAACAAACCTAGTATCACGAACACAACTCTCAAGATAAGCTTTCATGGTTTTCTATTGAAGTAGAATTCGTACGCCGATTGTTTCTCGATCGATGGCACCTACTTTTTTACCACGTAAGCTTCTATCTCGTCTTTGTAAGTGATGTGTCTGCAAAGCAGCTTCACCTTTACACTCGCTGAAAAACTTATTTAGCCAACTTTCTGCGATGACACCACCAAGAGGATCATACACCAGCAAAAAATCTTCGAGGTTATTCAAATGGTTTACAACGCCTTGAGAATTCAATAAGAGCAACCATAGCTGGCAACGCTTTACTTTTGTTAGAGACAACCATTAAGATATTTGTACTCGTATTCTTTTATTTAAACACTGATCTGCGTGTATGTGAGCCATTGTTCCACGCGTAAGGGCCGTTACCAACACAAATCCAATTATGTACCGCAATAATATTCTTTCCGGCTTCTTTATATGCTTTGGCACTACCCCAATGTTGCTTTCACTTTCTGAGCATGTATGGGCAGAAGTTATTCTGCAGAAAACTCACGTGTTTAACTCTCTGTCATCTCCCATAATAAGCCATAAACCATAATAGGACGATTTAGCTTTGTTCCTACCAAGAACTGGAATGCGAGCAACTGCAAAGCACGTGACACCTATTTGTCATTAAAAAGTTATTTACAAAAGCTGTTCACAGTGTAGTTTCCGATTCTGTAGATACGTCAAGAATGCGCAACGCCATCCCTGTTGGCCGCAGGTTTTTTTGCTTTAAATGAAATTACTTTTCTTCCGCATATAAGTGTATTTCGATTTGCGCTAATCTCATACCGTCATTCTGGGATGTCTTGTTTTAGATCCATTTACTTCCTCTTCTGTTTTTGTCAGACTGACTGCGAAGCTATATACAAATCTTTCTGTTGTCCATAGACTGTCTTTCAAGTGAAAGATATCTGTTTCATTCAACTGGTGACACCCTATAAGCTTTGTGACATCCTCTCATCCGTAGGTTCAGGATTTTTCTTCACGTACCCACAAACCAACAGATTTCTAAATGTTAAACAGCCACACGCTGTAAAGACGCACGTGTTTAGGCATAGCACTACGGCCATAAAGCTGTAATGCCATCGCAAGAAACTTCAGCTCGCCTATGAAGTGGCAACAAACCCAGTGGTCACAGTGACCTATGCTCAGCGCTTTCTCTTGCCTACAAAAGTTGGTCAGGAATGGGGCTATTTTTGAGAAGCGATTGATTGTCACCCCACAAAGTCAAAGGCCTAATAAAGCTGCGGTGGCGTTCTTTTGACTAAGTACTTCCCACAGCGATGTGTCGATATGTGTAGCTGCACACACCGGTACCCTCGAAGCGGACGCATGCAGCCAGGCACTGTCAATTGACAGCAACTATGCCTGTGGCGACAATAGACATAAGGGCGATTCGGCGCCCAGAGTCTGTTGTGCTCAAACTTTCTCGCCGGAAAATGTCTCCTTACATTAGAACGGGCCGCAACAATATCAGCATCACACCAAAAATAGGATGGGGAAAGGTAAGTCCCCAAAACTACAAGCCCAGTGTGATTGCTAGCTGGCCGCACCCCTGAAACTCGAAGGGGTGGCACGTCCCCACAGGCGGTAATAATGGGCCATTGACAGCGTCAGAAGCCCTTCACAATACCACATCGAGCAAGCCAGTTTTAACGAATACTCAAGACCCTAAGTATATTCTGCATATAAACATGCGTTAACGCACGCGATTAGGCGAATTGGTTTCAAGAGCTGAAGCTTCCGAGCTCAACATTTCCCAAAAAGCACCGACGTACAACGGCAGCACACGTAAAATTACCATAGCCGCGATCGCTGAGCAGTTAGCCTAATTGTGCCGACCACACTCCAGTGCCTGCACATACAACCGAATTGGTCACGATACACGACGCACGCAAGGAAGAGCCATAGCAGGATCTCCGAGTGGGATCTCAAAATCTCCTTAGACATGCACAGCAGCATGCCGAAAACTTCACGCAGTGCAAAGACAAACACTTGACATCTCAACAAAATATGTCCCCCCAGCACTACACGAAGACATCCGGAAGGGCGAAATTAAATGCCTTAAGGAATGTGGTGTAGCATTGATTTATTTTTACACGTGTAGACACGCAAGCTGTACAAAAGTGTTTTGCATATTTGATGATCAACGTATCATATTTAGGCACAAATGACACTTTGACCGTATTGGAGCCATTAAAATACTTTGGTTCGCGAGAACAACGACCCATTCTGTTTCTCACGCAACTCCAGTTTGAAACTGTTCTTGTTTTGAGACAAGCCCTCCTCCTGTCACATCGTCACTAGGCAAAGCAAGAAGAAAACCACCGAATAGGTTGAACTGTCTGGTCAAAACAAGTCTGTTCCTGCTTTACATAATAATTTTTGGTTGACAGAATGCTAGAATGCTTCGGATTTTTAGTACAAAATACACCAAGGATATTACCACACCGCTATAAGGTTCTAATATTACGTCTTTTGTCGCTTGCTTTTTTTAAGAATATTGACTGCACGAGCATTACCAGGCGCCATCATGGTGCGATTTCAAGGGGGTACAATCAAGATTTCTATTCATACATATTCCAAGAATGTGTTCTTAGAACATTTTTCGACACCATCAGGGCTTCGCACATGCGGAGTGCTCCCAAAAGCTGGGCAGTAATTTTTTTTTATTTATTTATAAAAATCAACATTTGTGTTATTGGCATGAAGCTAAACCCTGGATATGGGATAGACGTTAGGCTCCAGGCTGGGGAACAATTAGCACCATCTGGGGATTTTGGCGTAGGGTGAGATCTCGACACAGTCTTTTATCGCCCTTGGCCTACACCAAAAAAAAAGCGCTGCCCTTCTCGAAATCCAAATAGCGTTTTTTAGCTCAGCAGCGCAACTGCTTAGCCATAAAGCCACGGTAATAAATGTTCAACGCAATCTGTTTTATGGCGTATAACCTTATAAAACTACTATTACAGGTTAAATGCGCGATAATTGTAGAAAATGTATTTTATGGCAATCCCATAACTTCTTATTTTTCGTAGCATTCGTTGTAGCCAGACATGTCGTCCTTCTTTCCTGTTTTCGACCCTTCCCATAAAAAAACAATTCTTGTGTGTGAAACAAATTTACAGTACGAAATCTGCCTTTCAGAATTTAAAAATATGAGCTTGTAATTTTTCGCACGTTGCCAACGTCTTACTGCAGTAAAGTGCCGTTTGATAGCAGTGACATTTCTTTTAAGGTATGTTACGTGATCCATATTGCAGGTAAATATGAGGTACCTTGACATGGTACACCCTCGAATACGGTATAAGCTCGTTGGAATAACAAGAAGCTTGGTGAGTAAGCTATACATCAAACATGCGAAAATCACAAAAACGGTCAATAAAGTAAAGAGCAGAAATCGCAAATCCCACGTATTTTTAAACCCGACGCTTCTTTCCTAAAAGTTTATAATCACAATCCTTCATTTGCAGCAGGGCTAATAAGACGGGGTAAAGAAAAGAAAACGGCTTGTTAGCTGCTATTCTTTTCTTACTACAGTAGTATCTCGTGTTTAAGTGATTGGAGGATCTAGGTTACCTAACAGAGCTATTGACGCCAGTCAAGGGCGTTGTATCTCTCGAAGCATATGTTCAGCGAGTTACCAAAAGTGGTTTTGCAATCAAATGTTGATCCTGTTCACGCTTTAGTGTCAAAAAGTCTTTTTGACTATAAACTCCTGCATCCTACCCTTCAGGCTCACTGATACTACAATAAAGTTCAGGTGATAGTAGCATTGATGGGTATCGTTATACATTTCCCAGCAACTGGTTATCTGCGGAACGACATGAAAAAGTGATAGTGATCATTGCCATTTTCCCTCAACCTTTGGAACCACAGAATTACATCTTTTCTTGTAAAAGTATCTGTAAAACTTTTAAAGACGAAGATTGTTTGAAAACAAAAAAAAACTTAATTTTCATTACTCTGTTGCGCACAACCTCTAAGTCATAGTCACGGTTTAAAAGGTTTTCATCATAGAACAGATTTATCGCTGGCTTTTTCATTTTAGGTGGACCAGTTTGCTAAAAAAAAGTACGGTACTATTCTTGCGCCTGAAACGCTGGACTCACTGTCGAGATATTATTACGCAGGATACATCGCAGGCAATCCAGACGTAGTTTACTTCATCACAAGGTGAGCAAATCTTTTTTCGAAATGCACGCAGCAACTGTTGCATGGTGCGTAATACCGTGGGGACAGAGTTGCTTTACATTTGCAGAAATTTGAAAATATATACAAAGAAATTCATTATGCATTCATGGAAACAATTTTCATGATCGTAGAAGCAGTTGCGTTAAACTTTTTTTTTCAAAGTTCATTTATTCAGTATTGTACTCTCATACAAAGTGGAAATATAAGCGTGTACTTGCCGCATTCACAATTTCTTATTGAAGTTAAGTGTCGTTTGATATATCACTCGACTTTGGAGTGTTAGGAAAAGTTCCAGAGTAGATGCTTCTAGGTCTAATATTATAAAAGGTATGAATAGTTTAGGAGCCGTTTCACATTTGCGTATCCATTAACTGCGCCTATGAGTGTCCACGCGTAGCGCAACGCGGCATACCCAATGCGTTCACTTTGCAAGCCTGCCATATTCATTGTACGTCATCTATACCCGCGCCAAGAGAGGGCCAATACGCTTTTCCCTCGGGTCATTCCCCTTCCCTGTTGAGATAGAGAACCATAACCCCTCCACCCTAAGGTACAATGAGATGTCACCCGGTCCTCACAACCATGAGAGGGGGAGACATTATGAACTTTAGACACCATCCGGTGGCGTCTACCGGACGCCACCGGACGTTGCCCTGAGTCTTTTAATGGTTTATTTATTGCCTTCGCTTAAAAATGTCCGCGGTGAGGTGTCCT
This sequence comes from Haemaphysalis longicornis, assembly GCA_013339765.2. Lineage (NCBI taxonomy): Eukaryota > Metazoa > Arthropoda > Arachnida > Ixodida > Ixodidae > Haemaphysalis > Haemaphysalis longicornis. The sequence continues at coordinate 123,328,487 of CM023455.1, forward strand.
CGATATGATGCTCTAATATGGATTAACTATCGAAAAGCTTGTGGACATCGTCTCATCGGCGGATAATTTTGAGAATGGTGTTTCTTAATAACATGGAAGTGTTTTATGCCGGGGTACACAAACCTGACCAGTGTCACATCCGTCACGGAAATGACATCACCAGAAAAAGTTCCATTGGCGCGCGGCGGCGCTAGGTTTCGAGATCACTCTGGCCGCAACGGGAGGTGTGAAACGCTCTACCGACTGAGCCGTGAAGTCATGCCCGGAAAGATGTACGAACGCGCCTTATGTCCTTTCCTCTAACTTGTCTATTCAGATGGTGCTGCCGTCTAGGAGAGGTGAAGCAAAGTAGTGCGTCATAACGCTAATGAGCGCCGATAGTTGGCGCCTCGATAGGGCAGCGTGTAGCAGTGGAAGCTGCTGTGTTTACCCGCCCGCCTACTATGTGTAACTCCGCTCAGCTTGTGGAACGTCGCCGCCGCGTTCCAAAAGCTGAGCTTGTCGCAATGCAAGCGTCTGGCGTACACGCCACGGAGCAGGGCCAATGTGGTCGCACCTTTGCATGAGCGACCCGCCAGCAGGGCGTCGCTCGCCAAGCACACCCACAAGACTGCTGACGACCCGCAAATCATGCTCCTTTCGCTGCAGCGTACTGTGACTTCACCAAACGATTCGCTGACTATACCCGTTCGGTTTCGTTCGCACGGTTTGCGAGCGCCTGGCGTTTCAATCGGATTTACGCAATGCTCCGGCGCGTGTAATCCAGTGTCTAATACTGATGCGTCTAACGTTGCCATACCGACGAAATATGACTAGCGGTGTGCAAGTTCATATCGATGCACAATAAACATACAAATGCTTCTATGAAAACATATTTCACTTTCGGGTTTTACCGATTCGTATGAAAGAAGGATCAACCACATTCTTTTAACCATTCTGTGATAACGAAGCACTACATTAGGGTGTCAGTGGAATATTAGGGTGTCAGTGGAATATTTCAAGGGCCCCAGGCACCATTCCTGGGATCCAGATATAATTTGGCGTTCTCTTAACGATCACATAGAGCTGATATTTAGCACCCATCTTTATTGACCCAAATTCGTCTCCTTGGTTCCGCCAGTGAGACGCAATGACAAAGTGTGGGTGAAATATTCAATTGCCGCGAAAGAGAAAATAATCACTGCTTGTGCCGAACACGTGACAGGTGGAAACAGTCATGCCGCCGTCGATTCACGTTTTTGACATGAATTTACTATTTTTAAAAGAAAAAAATGAGAGTCAAATGATTTTTTGTTTTCAGTCAAGACCTTGCAAGTATAAAGCGCGGCAAACTCGAGAAAGGAATATTAGGTGAGTACATGCTTTAAATATTGGAATCACTCAACCCACTTATTATGCAATGGTTAGCAAAAAGCGTAGCATGTTTACACACACTGGAATGCCAAAAGTGCCATTAGCGTTAGGCACAATTTTTTCAATCAGCATGGGTGATTTGGCATCGTACCAGCTATTTGTTAAAAGCAACACGGCTAGCTGAGCTGGCAGAACCATAACTTCCTGAAGGCTGAATTCTTTAACTAACATCATCACTGCAAAGCGACGAACGGTGTCATGCACAGCCCCCCATTCTCATGCGGCACAGCCATTTTTGTGCAAACAGGATGCCGCATAAACATACGACTGGGGGAGCACAGAAGCAATTTAAGAAAAGGTAATAATGCTAACCTTTTAGCACGTCAGTTTTCGTAGTTGCTCATCACGCTTCACCTTCACCAATGTGTTTTGCCCTCATGAGAATCAAATTGTGCGCCGGGTGGTGGAGGCCTTCCACGTATGTAGGAACAGCATGTGCATCTGTAAAGCTTCAATATAATCCTAGGACAGCGAAACAGCATTCCTGCTAGGCGGCTTAATAATTCTGCAATCCGCGTTCTTGTTCCTGTACGTTTTTCTTAGTGGGATTTTATTTTCTTTATTCACATACACCATACGCTGAGTATATAGTATGTCCTTAATCTCAAAATATATTTATCGGAGAGGTAGCGCTCTGTTTGCCTTCTTTGCTTCTTCATCGGGAAATTTTGCGCTGCTGAAGCAAGAGTGGGTTCATAACAACTCGCCCAACTTGAAATCCTTTTTAACCGCGATCCTTAATCATTAATCAATATTAGGGAGTTCTTAGTTTAGCCTGTAATGTGTTTTCTCTGAACTTCGCCATTCCTGCCGACTTCAGAGAGCTCTGACACTCGCGAATTGGAGGCAATGAGCCACGATATTAGGCAATGAATAACGCGCCTCTGCAAACCGTGCCTACACTCAGCGCCACAGAGAGGCTAATACTTGCGTTAGGAAGGATGTTTAAATATTTTTTTTGCACTGTATGGGGTCTAAGATACCATGAAACATAAATATGATTATAGATTTAACTCTAGAGAGCGGTATGTAAAGCACCTCGGCGGGGGACAAAATGGCTGAATATTGCGCTAAGTTGATCTAAACATGACTTCGAATGCATAAGCCCATTGCTTACAAAAGCAGTAGGCAAAGCAGCACTTCGAAGGCTAGGTCGTAGTTGAGGCATAAGGCAACACGAAGAAATATTGCAGTTTTGACTGAGCTGAGAATTGCAGTTTCACCAAGTACACCTCCTGCTTTTTTCAAACATTTCGTTGTTTCTTAAAATAACTAGCGCCCCGCAAATTATTTTGGTATTTGGAACCAACAAAGCGGCACATTATGGGCATTTATAAGAGCTTTGACAGGCAAAACAAGCACAGGTTTGTAAAGGTTTTTGATAATAATATTTTCAATAAGAAGACGCTGAGTAATTTGTGCTGCAATTATTACACCTCTTTACCTTTTTACTAGGGCTTGCCTATACCGGTGCCGTGTGCACAAAACGTGGAGTAGGCGAAGGCGAAGATATTGCGCTGTCTTACTCGGGTGTATATTGCATGGCTCACGAACTCGCTCATTCGTAAGTGTATTTTTTATATTTACACCATGCTACTATAGCAGTCCACGACATGATACCCCCTTAAGCAGTAATAAAAGATGAAGGAAGCTCACACTAACTCGTAACACTTGAAGGTAGCGAAGCTGTACGCAACCTTCACCACCAGTCCACGATTGCAGCCAATTTGCTTCTTCTTCGCTGCCGCAACGACCATTACTCCATCATTGTTGCTATAAGTGTTAGCTTCCTCCATTTTTTTTTTTTTTTTGAAGTGATCGTCATTGGACATCATCTTGGGCGGACGTACACTATGACGTGTATTTTTGCCACGATTACGGCGAGCGCTGGAGATTTTTTTCTAACTTGGCCAATCTCCCTAAGTTGGTATGCTTGGCTTGCAAACGTGCGCCAGGGATGCCGGGTGGTTATCGTGAGGCACGCTCTTACGTGCGCACGCTCGGAAATTTCTCGATATTTTAAACTCTTTCATCTTAGGACACAAAAAAATACGATTTGCTAAACAGCTTCGCTGTTAAAATATTTTTAACCAGAACTAATGTCCTTACAGATTAGGGTCGAGCCATGACACGACCCCCGAGTGCCCATGGGAAGAAGGTTTTCTCATGAGCTACGTTGACGGCGGAACAAAGAAGTACAGGCTGTCCCGTTGCAGTGAAAAGCAGATTAGACAAACCTTCCTGTAAGTTGACATCCCTACCTTTTAAAAAACACTTGAAGATCAATGGGCTGCTCATTTTAACAAGGGTAGATTGCCAACGATTTTTCTTTTATATGGGAATATAGCTACTGTGCCTTTTGCTGTTATTCGTTACAACCAATAGTTTCGCGAAATACTGCACTTAAACCTCTGAAAACAGGTCGAAAAATGCTGCCTTGAGGCCACATTGTGTTTAACCAGACTTTTTTCATAATTTGAGCCTTTCTTTTCGCCCGATCATTGATACTGACGAACACCGACGTACGCATATTCGCGCTGCTGAGCACAAGGTCGCGGGTTCGATTCCCGGCTGCGGCGGTCGCTTTTCTGATGGAGGCGAAAAGCAAAATAGCCAGTGTGTACGAGATTTCGGCGCACGTTAAAGATCCCCAGGTGGTCAAAATTAATCCGGAGCCCTCTACTACGGCGCGCCTCATCGCCTGCGTTGCGTCGGCGCGTTAAACCCTACAATCAATGAAAATCAACGTACGCCTATTCGAAAGTCGGAGTTCAAGCTGTCGTTGGATAACTATGTAGAAAATCTCAGGCCATCTCCACTAACGTGAAACCTGGGGAGGGCCGAAGCATGCAGTGTATAAGTGTATTCTTGGCGCCTTGGCGTTATCGCCAACGGAGATGAAACCATTAGGGTTAAAGGTATACAGCTTGGCTATAAAAGTATTTTGTCTTTGAAGCACGAAGCTCTCTATCGCAAGGCTTAAACGAGTGTCCTGGTGTTTTTTTCGTACGCGTTATGAAGCACTTCAGCCTGAGGCGTAAACGACTGTCCCGGTGTTCGTTTTTTATTACGCATTACGTTCTAGCGCGAGGCTTAAAAGAGTTTCCCGGTGTTTTAGTACCACGACTACATAAAAGAACGATTGCGACGATGACGACGACGACGACAGGAGACGCCAACGACCACAGAATTTAAGAGGCTTCGCCCCTAAAACAACAAAGCAGCGCCACGTGTACTTTCGGGTCGTAACTTTTCCTCGCCTTGCGTTGAGGTTTTTAAGCGAGTCCCATAACTCCTGGTGCTAACCCAGGAAACGCCTCGCAGTGTCCTTCAGACCTTCAACCCAGCCAGGATCAAACAAGCGCCTCGTGCTGCTTCATGACTACAACAGAAGTGCCACCAACCACGCTTTGCCAACAGACCGAAGTTCGCGGAGCCGCAAGAAGCGTCTCATGTCCTTACTAGAGAAGCTTGTCTCGATTGTGGCAGCAGAAAAATACTTCGAAAAGCCCTATGTGAGGGGCCAGTTGGGAACGGCATGAAACTGAAGCTTCACTTCACATCGCTTGCCACCTAAATTGAGGTTCGTCAACTTTTTAACATGAAAGTGTTTTATGCCCGGATACACCAAGCTTTTACTGACGTCATATCCGTCATAGAAATGACGCCAGTACAACGAAGCAAGAGGCCTGTAAAGGGTTGCGCCCCTTAAGCACACAGGGGCTTCTTGCGTGGAAGCAACCTTAAGTACTAAATAGTACGATGTAATTTGAGTTGTTCTTTTCGAGTTTTATATTTAACCACAAAAGTGTTTATGCCGGGATACACCAATATTTCACTGACGTCATATCCTTCACGGAAATGACCCAAGTACACCTTTGCCGGAGAGAGCCACCAGCAAGACGTCACTCGCCAAGCACGCCCACAAGACAGCCGCCGGCACGCAATTCATGGTCATTTCGCTGCAGATTTCCCGGCACATTATCACTTTTCATGTTTTACCAATTCCTATGACAGACGAGTCAACCACAATTTTTGTTGTAGCGCCCAATCACGGTGCTTCGTAAAGGAAGCGTGCATTACCGCTCCTTCATTACATTTTCCCCCGATGAAACTCTGAATCATGTAGAACGGTTGCAAGGGCCCCACCTTCATTGGCTCGGTGCTGTTGGTTTGGTATGAGCAAGCAATCTCAGGGCACCTGAGAGATCATATGGCATTTTTGATCACAATAAGGGCTTTCCAGTGAGCTGGAAATTGTGGCAGAAATTCCACTTTGCAAAGGGTCACCTTTGAAACGGAAGTCATGGGAAGAATAAGGAATCCTTGAGGCACGAATTTGTGGTTTCAAAGACCGCTATTAATCAAACATGTTTACGAAGGCGCTCCGTTGCGGACGAAAAAATGACGACTCAGTGAGAATGCAAACCGGGTGAAAATAAATGTGCCTTCGGGAGGGAGAAAATAAAAGAAGTTTTTTTTTCCTTTTTTCTTTTTATCGCGGCTGGTTCGTGAAAAAAAAGAAGAGTCCGATTCGCGGCGATTTTAATGGTAAAATTTACAAAAAACCGTTTGTTCCTGGTGCTGGTCTTTGCTTGACTAATTTGTAGCAATCCATTGCTACGCACCTTATTTGTAAGTTATCACACTTGGAAGCGAGCGCCAATTTAAGTTAGCCGAATTTACAATTTAAAAGACGGTAGTTTTGCATATGATACAAAAACTCAAACGCTTTCTGCCTGTGTTCTTCTGTTTACCACTCGAGAATGCTAGAATTGTTACTGGTGAGCCTCCTCGCTAGTGGGTTACTGACACACTGCAAATAAGTGAGTAATTTTTTAATAAAGAAACTGAGGTGTAGAAGGGATGGGAGGATGGAAGCGGGATATAGAGAGTGAGAATAATACAGGATAAACAGGAAGAAGAGTTTGTACAAAATGAATATTGTTGGATAGTGCAACGAGGAAGGAATACAACAGAATCGGGAGGTAAAATGGACGATTTTCAATCAAGCAGAGAATAAGAAGAAGAAGAGGGGGGAGGAAAGAGAAATGGCGACGTTCATTGGCTTATAGGAGACAGGGGTAGACTGGATATTATACTCGGCTACAAATAAGAACGGCAATGGAAGTTGCCGCTGTGCCTCATCACTGCAGCCGTTTACGTCACTCCACGCGGTGTAAGTAGTGTGTTATTGGAAATATTTTCTATATGGCACGAGCCGTTTCCGTGATTTTTTAAGTGCACTTTCTAAGCGACCCCAAACCATCCAACCGCCGGCGGCGGCGGGGCCGGCGGCGTCGTCGGCGTCCGCAGTGCTCCTCTATATTTAAAAAGAAACAGCATCCAGAGCCAGGTTCGATCCGGAGGACTTTGCGGCCGCAGCGCGACCTCTACCGACCAAGCCACGGACGCGACGGTGATATCAGCGTTAGTGACGCGCTTTATATTGTCACAGACTTCGGACAGATTCCCGAGAAACGTACACGGGGCAATCTCTCCCTATCGGGGTATGTGCTCCAGTGGAAAGACGCTGGGCGATGTCCAACAGAATGAGAGGAGGTAGACGAAGCCCGAGCTCCCGCTGGGTTTGGCGCCATCACCCGTCTTTTCGCCCGGTGGCTACGGTGTCCTTTGTAAATACACCTCCTTCCTGACTACCCATCTCCGCGTTGTCACGTGACATCTTTGGTGGAGGTGCTGGACTTCCGGTTCCTGTACCCCTCGCCAGCGCGGCTTCTTACAACACGGAAACTTCGGAGTGGGCGCATCGCTCGCGGCCCCTGCGATATGCATACCGATGAGCCCGGATCCCCTTCATCGTTCATCGTTGTGTCCCACCCTCGGGACCCCGGCGACTTCCACTGGGACGGACGACATTGAATGTAGAAGATTGGCTCCGTAGGTTTCGAACGTGTGAGTGCTCACAACAGATGGGGACGACACCCTTAAGCTCGCCAACGCTGCTTTGTGCCTCAAGAAACGCTGAGACATGGTTTGACACTAATGAAGCCGGCTAACCAGTTGGGATGTTTTCAAAGAAGAGCTTCGAAAAGGTGTTCGGGAAGCCCGTTGGTCGCCTGCTTGCGGCAAAGCAGAGCTCTCAACACGGGCTCAAACATCCACGGAAAGTTACGTCGCCTACATCCACGACGTTCTGGCCCTATGCTCCAAGTTGACCCAGAATGTGCAGAAATGGGACAAGGTTTGGTCATATCCTTAAAGGGGCATCGGCCGACGACGCCTTTCACCTGCTCATTTGTAAGGACTGCGCCACCGTTGATTCCATCATCAAAGAGTGCCGGCGATTTGAGGCAGGCCAGGGACGCCGTATAGCTCACCAATTTGCTCGGCTCCCGCACACTGCGCGAACATCTTCCTGTGATGACGTCCATCTACCCGCTCCTGCTCCACGCAGGCCTGACCCTGAAGCCCCGTCTGCGGATATTACCAGAATCGTGCGCCGCGAAATCGAAGCGATGGTCCCTACCCCCACACTGCCATATGCAGATGATCGGCTGCCAACTCCCTACGATCGCTGCAATCCAGGCCGTCGTTCGCAATGAAATGGCAAGCATGGGAATCCATCAAGTGTTGCAGTATCGGGCATCACCATCCTCCTTTTGCACAACAGTTTTCGTTCCGACCACGCACATGGGCCCCCAAGCGCCTTTTGCTAACCGCCCCGCCGGAATCCAGCTGAATGGCGAACGCCTGACGACAGACCAATATGCTTCAACTGCTCCCGTATTGGCCACATCGCTCGTTACTGTAGGAGCCGCTGGACTCCACCCCCGCCCAATGCGTCACCCTCGTTACGGCTCTCGGCCTTTCTCCTACGGCTACACTTCCCGATGCGCAGCGCCGTGCTTCCCCAACCTCGGATACCCAACACTTGAATGCAGAACCCTGTGCCACAACCGGTTCAACCGCTCACCCTCGCCCCAACGCCGCCAGTCCCGATCGCCGCAAACCCTCGCCCGCTCGTCCCGATTCCCGACCGTGCCGCCCGGTACTCTCGGAAAACTAGGCAGTGCAGCTCCAGAGGTGATGCTGCATTCCCGACCCGGCCCGAAAATCCTCTACCTCTCTCGTTCTGGAAAGCACAACTTATTAGCCCTTCATGTCGATGATGTCCCGGTAACTGCTTTAGTCGATACAGGTGCGCAGTTGTCCGTCATGAGCTCGTCCCTTCGCCGCTGTCTACGGAAAGTCCTCACGCCTGCCCCGTCCCGGTGTTTGAGAGTTTGCCGATGGTGGGATGACCACCGTAGCCGGAATGTGTACTGCGCGTGTTGGACTGGCCGGCCACCAAATCCCTGTTATGTTTGCTGTCCTGGACACGTGCCCCTCATGATGTTATTATCGGCCTGGACTTTCTCGCGGACCACGCAGCCTTAATCGATTGTGCCTCAGGTGTTCTTCGGCTCGAGCTAACCGAGGCCCTCCTTGCTACTGATGTCGAACCTCAGTCCCGGCTTCGTTCCACTGAGCACATTCGCCTGGCCCCAAAGGCAGTGACCTACCTTCCGCTGACCTCGTCTCCGCCCGTGCCGGATGGCGATTACATCGTTTCTCTCGGTTACAGCCGTGTTGCTCGACCGACACCGTGGCTCTCCCATTTTCGGTCGTAACAGTTGCCCAGAATCGGATCACACTGCCGTTACTAAATTTCGGACTTTCGACACAAGTCCTTCCTCAAGGAATAGCGCTTGCCCAGCTTTCAACCATTGGATAACTGGCGAGATTTCTGCCATGGCCCTTGAATCAGCCCAAGTTGACAGAGAAGACCACCACAACCTCGCAAAATCAAAGGAGTTTGTACGAATGATTTCCCCGGACCTTCCAGCGCACCATGCTCACGAGCTTCGCTGCCTTCTTGCCAGCCATAGTGACATTTTTGACTTCGACGGCCGGCCCTTAGGTCAGACGTCCGTTGTGACGCATCACATAAACACCGGGGATGCAAGTCCGATACGTCGACGGCCCATATCGCGTGTCTCAGACCGAGCGACGGTGTCATTCAGCGGGAAGTTGACGAAATGCTCAGAAGGGATGTTATTGAACCCTCCTCTAGCCCATGGCATCCACCGGTTGTTTGGTGAAAAAGAAGGACGGCTCATGGCGCTTCTGTGTTGATTACAGACACTTGAAACAAAATTACCAAGAAAGATGTATACCCGCTCCCTCGAATTGATGACGCCCTCGACTGCCTACATGGTGCTCTCCTACTTTTCATCCATCGATTTGCGGTCCGGATACTGGCAAATAGCTGTTGACGAAAAAGACAGAGAAAAAAACCGCTTTCGTAAAACCTGACGGTTTGTACCAATTCAAAGTCATGCCATTCGGACTGTGTAACGCGCCGGCCACATTCGAAAGGATGATGGACTCTCTTCTTCGTGGTTCAAGTGGACAACTTGCCTTTGTTACCTTGACGACGTCGTTGTGTATTTCGCCCACATTTGAGACTCACCTGCAACGTCTCTCGGGACATTCTGGGTGTTTTTCGTAGAGCCGGTCTGCAACTGAACTCCAAAAAGTGCATTTCGGTTGCCGCCAAATCAAGATTCTCGGCCACCTAGTCGACTCCACCGGTGTTTCAACCGATCCTGAGAAGATACGCGCCGTAAAGACTTCCCCATTCCGCGTTCAGTGCACGACGTGCGCAGCTTTATAGGGCTGTGCTCGTACTTCCGCCGTTTTGTCAAGGATTTCGCTGCCATCGCTCGCCCCTCACTGATCTTCTTAAGAAGGATGCAGCGTTCTCTTGGGGCCAAGCGCACGAGTCGCTTTTTCCGCGCTCATCAGCCACCTGTCAAACCCGCCAGTCCTGGCTCACTTTGACAGCTCGCTCCGACGGAAATCCGCCACGGACGCCAGCGGCCATGGATAGGGGGCAGTGCTATCCAAACACAGGCGGGCCTCGACCGGGTGATAGCTTACGCAAGCCGCCTCTTGTCTGCCATCCGAGCGCAACTACTCAATCACCGAGCGTGAATGCCTTGCTCTGGTGTGGGGCCGTCGGCAAATTTAGACCATATCTGTACGGCAGGCCGTTTACCGTTGTAACCGACCACCACGCCTTATGCTGGCTTTCTTCTCTAGAAAGACCACACAGGTCGGCTTGCCGCTGGGCTCTATACCTCCAAGACTTTGATTATTCAGTTGTGTACAAGTCCGGTAAACTGCACAGAGATGCCGACTGTTTTATCTCGTTATCCCGTCGGCGAGCCTCCCACTGATGAGCTCGACACGGATATTTGCGTCTATTCTTTGTCGGACTTCAAAGACACTGGGGACCACCAGCGCCGTGATCCGACCGTTTCGGCCTATTATCGACCGTCTCCAATCACAGCCAACGCACCCTTCTCTGAACGCGTTTCGTGCTGCGGAATGGTATCCTATACCGCCGCAACTACCGGCTGATGGACCTGACCTGCTTCTGGCGGTGCCCGAGCGACTTCGCTCGGATGTCCTCCGCCGCTCCACGACGTCCCGATGGCTGGCCACCTTGGCGCTGCTCGCACTTATGACCGCGTCCGCCGACGATTTTACTGGCCAGGGGCTCTACCGGACTGTGCGTCGCTAGGTCGCGGCGTGCGATCCTTGCCAGACGTCGAAAGACGCCTCCATTACGTCCCGCCGCCGCAGTTGCAACCTTTGGACAATTCCCACCGAACCATTTTATCGTGTTGGTTTAGACCTTTTAGGCCCTTTTTCCGTTGTCCTCCTCCGGGAATCGTTTGAATTGCGGTAGCCACAGACTATACTACCCGCTACGCTATCACCCTTGCGCTCCCAACGAGTTGTGCTACAGATGTCGCCGATTTCCTCCTGGAGGACGTCCATCCTGCGTCATGGTGCTCCGCGACAGTTGCTCACGTACCGTGGCCGGTAACTTTTGTCACGGTTGTCGAGGACCGTCTCGCTCTTGAGAAACAAAGCACAAACTGACGACTGCTTACCATCCTCAAAACAAAATGGCCTTACTGAGCGGCTCAACAAAACGCTCACTGACATGCTTGCAATGTACGTTTCCACAGACCATCGAGATTGGGACGTTACACTACCTTATGTCACATTTGCTTATAATTCCTCCCGGCACGACACGGCTGGATATTCTCCTTTCTTTCCTTCTTTTTGGTCGTGAGCCTACTTTACCGTTCGACAACCACCCTACCGACTTCAAGTGAGCCGACCACTGCATATGCTCGTGACATCATCGCCCACGCTGAACTGGCGCGCCAGGTTGCCCGAGAACGACTATTGGCCTCACAACGCATCCCACGAAGTCTCGATACGATGAGTGTCCACCGACCTGCACACTTTGCTCCTGGCTCCTTGGTTTCTTCTGGTGGACCCCTTCTCGCCGAGTTGGACTGTCTGAGAAGCTCATGTCCCCCTTCACTGGCCCCTACCGCGTCGAGCGTGCTGTCACCCCCGTCACCTACGAAATCGTGCCTGTTTTGCCTCTGACCTCGTCTGGCACTCAGTAACCTCAGCTCGTTCACGTGAGCCGCCTCAAGCCGTACCACCGACGGAGTCTACCTGCTACTGCTTCTCCCTCATAACAGGCACCGGGACGGTGCTTCTGCGGCGGGGGAGTTGGTGTCACAGACTTCGGACAGATTCCCGAGAAACGTAACGGGGCAATCTCTCCCTATCGGGGTATGTGCTCCAGTGGAAAGACGCTGGGCGATGTCCAACAGAATGAAGAGGAGGTAGACGAAGCCCGAGCTCCCGCTGGGTTTTGCGCCCCATCAAACCCGTCTTTTCGCCCGGTGGCCACGGTTGTCCTTTGTAATACACCTCCTTCCTGACTACCCATCTCCGCGTTGTCACGTGACAATATCTTTAACGCATTCAAACTACGTCGTCAGCGGCGTGCGTTGGCGACTCAGCGGCGTTATAGCGGCTTGATAACTGCGTGGTGTACACGTGATACTACAAACCCGATGGAAGAGATGGAAGAGAAGGCGGCGAGGCGGTGGGCTGCGGGGGCCGAGCGCAAGCGCCGCAAGCGGGCCGACAACCGTGCATTCGCACTTTCACATTCTCCCCCTCGGGGAAATGCGGGTGAATTTTTGGACTTGAGCTGCTTATAAACTACTCCAGCGACGACAAACAAACTACGTGAGAAAGAGGAAACGATATCACGCATTCAAAACAATCTCCTGTAACACACGCACGCGTTGACATCCGGGTACGTCTCTTTGGTTTAGTGATACCGTACATGAGCTGTTGCCGTTCTTAACTTGCTCGCCAGTATAGCTAGAATTTGAAGGTTAGAAGAAAGTGCGCGTGGCAGAGAGATTGAAAGAGGCGAAGAATGGATCAAAAGACGTGTGGCGGGCGAGAACGGCGTCGTCGGTGCTAAATGGGGTTAGAAATAAAGTGTAGAAGAGAGGTTCTTCGCATATTCAGATTTTAATTGTGGTTGTGCGACTGAAGTAGGGCAATCTTGGTGATAGGGAAGGTTAAGTGTGGCGTAAAAGAAAGTGGCGGAATACGAGTGGAATAGAAACAGAAACGGGGCGGAGAAACGGAGAGAGGGGGAAAATTTAGCGCATAGACAACCCCGGTAGAAATCGGAAGGTATGGTGAGGTGTACGTGGACGAGTGTGAATCTATAGGCGAAAAATATCATGCAGGAGGCATGGAGAATGGTTGGTTGGCAAAGCAGCTAGGGGGAGGCGGAGTATGTAAAGATAGAGAACAGACGTCAGCACAAAAACACGAAAAACATGTCAAGATTGTGGCGGGAAGAGGAAGGGTATGGTGAATTGAAGATTGTGTGACGATATGGAGAGACCCGGCAACACGTGTTGATCACATGAGAATAGAAGAAAAAAGAGTGAGAGGAGGAAAGCTGCCGAAGATGGAGGCTGAGAATGAACAAGGGAAGGAGGGTGGATGAAACAAAAACAAGAAGATAGAAGACTAGATGAAAAAAAAAAGACGTTATGATCCCTCTTTCATAGGGATCGGTAAAACACGAAAGTAAGATGTGCCTTCACGGGTCGCTCGAATGTTTATTCTGCATCGATATAAATTCGCACATTGCAATTTATATTTCGTTCGTATGGCACCGTCAGACGTAGCAACATTAGACACTGGATTGCACGTGCCGGAGCACTGCCTGCACCCGAATGAAGCCAAACGCGCTCGCAAACCATGGGAACGAAACCGTACGGCTTGCCAGCGAATCGTTTGGTTAACTCATGGTCCGCTGCAGCGAAAGAGAATGATTTGCGGGGCAGTCTTGTGGGTGTATTAGGCGAGCGACAACCTACGGTCGCGTCGCATTCGCCAATTTGCGACCACTGCGTCCCTGCTCCGTGGAGTATAGGGCCGACGGTTGCGTTGGTTGCGTTGCGACGAGCTCAGCTGGCGCCAACTGTCGGCGATCATTAGCATCGTGATGTACTACTTCGCTTCACCTCTTTTAGACGGCAGCACCATCGAAATAGAGGAGGTTATACGAAAGATATATGGCGCGTTCATACGGCTGTCTGCGCTTGAGCTCGTAGTGGAGTTGGTAAAGCGCCTGGCACCTCCCGTTGTGGTGACGGAGCACCCGGCTTGAATCCTGGCACAGCCGCGTTTTACTGACGATATCATTATCGGGACGGATATGACGTCACTCCCGGCATAAAACTCTTTCGTGTTCAAAGTAGAGCACAAGGAAGAGGGTAAGGGAGTGCAAGTAAGTGGGTAATTGAAGGTGTATGGGGAAGAGGAGGACAATTTATAGGAGAGGAAGAATCAGAGAGTAGGAAAAGACTACGGAGAAGCAAGGATTGAGCAAGGGGTAGTAAAGGTAGAAGGTAACTGGGTCAAAGAGAAGAGAAAGGGGATCAAGGGAACAAGAAGAATGTGAAATGCAGAAGGGAAGAGAAGTCTTGCCATGCGTGGTAGAGGAGAAAGGACGGAGGCAGAGCCACCCGCCACGGTGGCTCAGTGGGTAGGGCGTTGCGTTGCTCAGCACGAGGACGCGGGTTCGATTCCCGACCGCGGTGGCCGATTTTCTGATGGAGGCGAAAATCAAAACCGCCCGTGTGTGCGAGAATTCGGCGCACGTTAAAGATCCCCAGGTGTCGAAAATTAATCCGGAGCCCTCCACTACGGCGCGCCTCATCGCCTGCGTTGCGTCGAAGCGCTAAACCCTACAATCAATCATGATTATCAGAGGCGGGAGGAACACTGTCTTACATCGATTTCATTTGCTGCGAAGCCCGTTTAGAGTCTAATTTTATGATACGTGGGTGTCGAACCTGCCAATTGCCTTTTACCTCGGCTAACAGCGCCATTTAAATTGCCCTATATTTATCGACTCGCTACCTTTTACCTGGAGGACATAGCTGGTGTTGCATTGACATCTTTCCGCAAAACAATTAAGTTACCCTGTCACGTAGGCTTTACGCTAGAAAAGTAAAAACAACGATCGCTGTGCGCAAGCGGAACTGACCATGCCATTCCGCCACGTCGTGTGTTCGCGGGCTTTGCAACGTAGGCTGTTACGCGCAGTGACGGCTGCAGCGCCAGCACTCCTCTGAAAGCAATAAAATCTTATGCATCGTGTTTAGCAAAAAGGAAGTAGAGTGCAACCGGCGCTCAACGAAGATCTGCATTTTCCCTGACTAAAAGAAACTCACTGGCACATCTGGCACCCTAGAGAGAATCCAACCGATAAAGCTAGTTGAACAAAAAATTGACTCAAATCCACGCTGTGGAGGTGGTTGGAAAGCAAAGCTTTAAACGATACCCACAACAATTGCCCATGCGCCGTCACTTGAATTCACACACCTGGCTCTGCAAAGAGCGAAACCAGAGATTCGGCAAGCCGTTACATGGAATTCGCCGGGGCGGCATCCCGCATGAAGCAACGCCGACCACGGACGGGCTAGAGCGGCGGACGCCATCGCTGTATAGCCCGACCGTGGGTCGGCCTAAAGAAAATGGAGAGGAGCCTCTTTCGAAGGGTGAGATAGCGGAACCTAGCCATCCTGATGTGCTAGCTCGGGACTACACCACCGCGTGACACAAGCACAGACACCAAAACAATTCGGCATGTGAGCCCAGTGATTCCCATTTATACTGATTTAAACTAGTTAATTTACTAAGTTTGATATTTGCGAGAAAGCTAAGGGAACTCTTGTAATCGCTATTTATCAGAACCAGTTGCTCCTTTCGTTTTTTGTAATACCTCGTAAAACACAACCAATTGGTATTCAACATTTAGAAAACGGTGCCCGATTCGTGGCAAGCAGTGCGCAAAAGGTAGCCTTTTTCGAGCGGCCAGGTGTCTGTAAGTGGTCTCTACATTTTGTTTTACCGCCCTGCAAGCCAATCCTTAACATATCTTTGCCGTGCGACCACTTAATTTCGTCGGGTGAGGGTTATCCAGGAGCTGCTGTCGAATAAGCTAATAAAGCCGCACGAAGGAAGCGCGCAATAGACGCTTAGCTGCGCCAGAACAGGCCCAAAACAGCCGTCGTTAAAGTAGACGACAAAGCCGTACCGCCCCCCTGCACCCCCCCCCCCCCCCCTGCTGCCACCGCCTCCGAAGCGTTGGCGTTGGGAGGTTATTGTCCCGCACGCCGCAAAAGAACCGTTGGCTGGTGGAGGTAAAAAGTTTAAAACAATTCTGAATGATTTCAGATATAATTTATATGGGGTATGAAGTAGATCACAGCTGACTGTGGGGATCATCGCGGGGCTGAAGTAGTTATCCAGAGCGAAATGTTTTCAAGAACCTTCAGTACTTATTTTCAGTTATTTTCAGAGTTTCTTTTCCGCAAACCTGTTGAAGTGCCGTCGTTTGCAGGTCATCGGTACACCGAGAACAATGTATGCTTTTACTTCAATACTTCTACCCTCACATCCACGCACATCGTGTTCTTTCGTCCCTGAGCCATTCTGAGCAGCAGTATGCGCTCAAAGTTCAGTTCTTGCGGTCTGAAAACGGGCGCTGCAAGCAACGTGCAAGCCGTGCATAACGGCAGGAAAAGCTGCCCCGGAATTCTAAGGCTCGCCCTATCTTCAAGATGGTGAACGCAAATTAGGCATCGCGAATACAGTAGCACGGAGCTCTCTAGACGCAATATTTCTATTACAGTAGTTCCATATTGTGCAAGTTCTAAATAGAAAGAGCACTGATTTTAATGTTCAGGTTTATCAAAATCAGCGTATTAGTGCATTTCCCTGCAACCATGAGTAGGATTTAAGATAAATATTACAGTTTGTGCTTTCTTGGAACCCCACTCTCTATAAATACAGCCATCTTGAGTTACAGTTCTAGTTCCTTGGTTAATTTAATTGTGACTGTATTGAGACAACATCTTTATCGACATGTCGCATTACAGACGTTCCCGAGGCCGTAGAATATCAACAAAACGTAACCCACAGAAGCAATCAAACCGCGCACCAGTGGCCATGTGGCAGCATGCCGGTGATGATTTTATTCTATTGCTGAAAACACTTCAAGCCATATTCAATCTACTTTGGTATGAAAAAGCCGTCCAGGTCAGAATTCCCGGGTCTATAGTCATTCTTAGAGAAATCGTGCGCATTTTCCACTGAAACAGGCTGCGGAATAATATTTCACATATTTCCTTCTTTTTCTCTTATCATGTAGAAGATTGCCCCCTTCTTGCATTTCGGAAGGAAGCAGCTCAAACCTTGGAGACCCCCACCACTCCGTGCCGGGGCAAAAACTAGATGAACATACGTATTGCCAACATACATTGAGAGTGAAGAATTCTCCAGCTGCGGTAACTGCCGAAAAGGTGGGTGAGATGAGAATGATTATCATTTGTTGAGCGCGTTGGTTGTAGTTATTGTGGTTAGAACTTGCGGGAGTACTTGAAAAATACACCTAAAAGGGGTGGTATTATAATGATAACAAGCATTGTTTAGCTACAAGAAGCAGTTTGGAATGCCAGCCCGGTTGACTTTCTGGTGTCTTGTCAATGTGCTGTCGAAACATCATTATCTCTCTCTCTCTATCTCTATCTCTCTCACAGACACACACACACGCACACACGCATACACACGCGCGCACGCACACGTACACGCACACGCACACACACGTGCAAACATACGCACAGACCAACACACACACACGCACACACACGCGCACACACGCACGCACACACACACGCACACACACACGCACGCACACGAGCGCACGCGCACACACCACACACACACATACACACATGCACGCGTCTTATATCCACCAGGGCCCACACTACTCTCACTACACGAACCATACAAACTATTTGTACCACACTCACTACATCCACTAGAATGGTTATCACCTCCAAGAATATAGGAGTCCCTATGTTCGGGTGCCTTTGGGTGTGACAGCGATTTATTCCCACAAGGTCAGCAATTATGTTATAGTAGGTATAAGAGATGAATTCTGTGTAAAAAAATGTGGATTCGCGACACATTTTGCGGCATGTTTGTTTGGGGTACATAAGGCTATTTTAAGTAACAGTAGCAGTTAAGTCGTACCATGTAAAACGCGTTATGCGTGTGTCGCACTCATTTTATCTTGTTAAGTTTTTTTCAGTAGTAAGGGCGTATTTCCCGCATATCAGAATCATGGTGGCCCTAAAAAACAAGCAACACCACACAAGATTCCACCATAGGCGGTTAAGAATGTTTTCCGATTGTTTTGTCCTACGGACATTAGCCTAGTCCAACAAGCGCAGTTTTTGGCGCTTAAGAAACATGCGGGAAACGTAACCTTTACTTTTGCTGAATAGATGGAATTTAATTTTGGAGGGGGGAGTCAGTGGAAGCTTAGTTGTCTACAAACATTTCTCGTGCAAAATTTAGTCAATAACATCCGCATCTCGTTCAAAAAATAGAAATTGCGGTATCTACTTGAGTACACGTAAATGTTTTATGCTTTTTCCGCTTTATAACTTTCATACCCGCTTGTTGAACCCAAATCGTGACCTTTTGATCCCTCTGGCCTCACCACACTCAATTGGAGATCAATTTGCCCACTCGCTCTAAACGAAATCAGGGGGAACACGATGGAGGTAATGGACAATGTCAACCTAAACCGAAGTTCCTAGAATAAACAAAGCTTTATTCTGCTCAGCGGGACGTCTATTCAGAAGAAAGTGTAGACCCTTGTGTTTCATTTTGCTCAGCAAGTAGAACACGCTTTTTACCGTTTTGTGGGGCACACGACCAGAATGTCTCGCTGGTCAAATGTACTCAGCATTTCCATCAAATAAGCATAAAAAAGTATCAGCCCTGGCGCATTTTTACAGAGGATCGGCATTATGCCGGTGAAAATATCCCTACATATACTGAGGGTTTCTCTATTCTCTATGTATGTTCTTTGAGGTTATATATATATATATGTACATTCGATTTGGCCTGAAATATCACCGCCATATTATAGCACATGTGCCTTAAAAACGCTCTGTGGGCAATACACCTTAGATAAATATTCGGAATAACAAACTGAAGGCCACATTTTTTATGTCTTTAGGTATATGTAACTCGAAGTCACATGCGCACATTTAAGCTCGCAAGATTGTTGCTAAATTACGTGCAGCTGCTCACGGCAAGAAGATATACGCATTTAATGTAGCCGTTGAATTGTTCTATATACTTACATCTCTCTACTGGAGAGACCTCTGTAGTCTTCCTTTGGCTGTATAGCTAATGTTTTCCTTAAGTGTACACCCACGATTAAGTTTACGAATCAGGGAATTGGCAATTTTAGGTTATTTATCTTCTTTAGCAGCCCGACAAACTGTCGAATGCATGCGTGATGGCGTATCAGTACTGAACTAATGAAAACTACCGCACATAATACTTCGGGCTGTCGTGCAGCAGAGAAATAACTCAAAATTACTTTTTTCGTGGTCCGTATACTTCTGCTCTTGGGCGTACATCTACGCTTTTTATTGCTGCCTGTGTAGAAAATACATTTCCCCATTGTCGAAAGACAATGATGGTGGAGGCTAAGCTTTCCAAAATCAAGTCCAACATCAAACGAAACAACCCAGAAACGAGCAGTACCAAAACACACCACCTAAACATACACATCAGATATTTGTAACAGGGATGGTTTACTGCACTGCGATTGTACTCTCTAGGGCTTGACCGATACGGGTATTCCATGGCCACGGCAGCTGGATGAGAGCGCACGCAAGGTGCGGCCTGCCGCGTCGCCCGGAATTCAACGGGCGAGGGCGTGAATGGCGGTGTTTACGTTTGTCGCCGCTTGACTCCCTCGCGGCGCTAGCGTTCGGGGACTGGTTTCGGGACGGAGCGGGGCGGTCCCCGTGGCGAGCGCTTGCGCCGACTGATAGACACAGCCAGAGCACAGGTTTTAAAGATGTCCTTCCTGAGCTACTCAACCGCGAAACTGTCTGTCTGTATGTATGTATGTCTGTCAGTCTGTCGCTCGATTCAGCCACTCGGCTGCGACTGAAGCAGCCAGAAGTTAAAATAATTCTTGAATGAGATATAGGCAACATGTTTTCAATCTAACAAATCTGAAAAGATGCTCCATATTCGACAACATTGTTTAAAAAGATAATATTCAACAAAAAGATAGTTACCACCGGTTAGCTTTGTCTGAAAACGTCTCACACACAGCATGTATACCGCGTTGCACAGTTTAAAGCCGCAAGTTGATTAGTTACAGTTCAAGCGGCAGGTATTTGGTGGGACTTTATTCGTCCGAAATTGCAAAAATGTCATTTTTTTCTCGGGAAACGTGGTGTCGACAAACGGGAGAGCGATGAATATTTGCCGGCGACGGAATAAAGCTTGCCTTAAATACACTTCTATTGCAAAAACATGTTGGCCGGGCAGAATGCGCACTTCATAAAACGGGGACATGCGATAGGATGGTTGAAAAAGGACTTGAAAAGACTAGACATTTTGCTATGCGTGTCTTTTGATACTCTTATACTGGCTCGATCATGTCTTGCCGCGCATAGAGACTTGGGTTGTTTCATTTCCGCAGACACGACAACGCCATTAAACACGCTACTGAAAACTTGATTACAGAGGTCGTACAGAAACAAAAATATATGCGCCGTGTTATGTTCAAGATACAGTGCGTGCGGTCCACTCTCCTAGCTGCTAAGCAGTTTTTAAACTTTGCGATGAGAACTAGCGCTAGGTATATTTCCTCTGTTATATCTTCGCCGATTTAAACCCATATGCAGTTATCCCTGAAGCTAACGGCCGGGCTCCTGGGGCAGCACCAATATGTGCTCAAATTAGCGCGCTCTAAAGACGTTGCGGTAGTTTTGCTCTGTCAACATACTGCGCTTCAATTGGAATTAATTTTCGTAGCGTAGGAAAATTTTCACATACGAAATTATTACGTCAGCTTTCTTTTTTGAGTACCCAAGCATAATCTCTACGAAATGCAAGAAGTGTAATGCCTTGTATCTGCACAAAAAAATGCGTAATACACGCAGTTCGAACAATTATAATAATGATACTCTAGATGTAAAATGTTGGTTTAAAATAACAAATAAAAGAAAAAAAGGTAAAATGGAAAAGCGCTGTTTGAATGCTTATGCATTATTAGGCAATTTTTTAGAATTTCTGTACAATTTCGCTTTTTTCTTTTGTGTCCGGGCAAAAATGTAGCTTGCCGAAGCTCGCCAAATATTCTTTTTTTCAATTTTTGTCGACCCGGACATCCCATCTGCTCTCCTTAATTTTTTTCGAGGCTACAGAGAACAAGTATAAATATCAGTTAGAAACTGGAATCGCTTTTCATTCAACTGTATATGTATACTGTCAAAATAAAAAAGGCCGATATAGCTATGATAGTAGTATTACTTCATAACTAAACAACGTGTAATGAAGTCCTAAGTGCCGTGAAATTAATACAAATTGTGGTGTTTTATTTAGTGCACGAGGAAAAACCTACATAAATGTTGGTTATGTCTTACACATTGCGAAGTGTTGGCACTCAGAAATAACAAGCGCCGTCACAAAAACATTGTTTCTGTTTGTCCGGAATTTTAATATATCCTCTGCAGTCGCAGCTTGCAGACAAAACGTAAATCTCTGCCGGGCGTGAGGTCACAAAGAACATTCCGGGTGATGTAAGACACAACGGCACAGCAATGCGAGACCCAAGGCACACTATCAACGCGTAATGCTGCTGCTGCGAACGGAATTTAACTTCCATCTTGACCAAATGAAGCTCAGCCGCCGCTAATCGTGTTTGTCTTTTAACAGGCGTAACATTAGTGCTGGTAAATGACGTATATAGAACGTGGAACGCCGATGATAAGCCCACACTTCGAAGTAAGCGGCCCGTAAGCCGGCGTCCCGCGGGCCGCAACCAGTTCCGGAACGGTGGCGCCGCGGTGGCAGTATTTGGTTCTAGGCGCACTCACGCCGCTTTGGACGCACGCGGCAGGCCGCACGCCAGTGCCCCTTTCATCCAGCGGCCGTGCCATGGCTTTCCCTCGCGTTCAACCACGGTCGTCATAAGACGGAGGGGTGCACAATTTTTCTGTCTGACTTTGCATGCCTATCCTCCTCACTCCTTGTACAAAACGCTTTGACCGCACCGTATTGCCGTGACCGGATAAATGTCGTCTTCATAACGCGAGGGACCGAGCTTTGATTGCGGTCACGGGAATCGTTTTATTATTTTAACACCAAATAGTTTTTTGCCCGGGTATACCTAGATCTCACTCACGTCATATCCTTCACGGAAGTGACGTCGCCAGAAAAAAGTGCCATTAACGCTGCGGCTCCTGGATTCGAGCCCATGCCTCTCGAGCCCTCTCGCCGCAATGGGAGGTACGTGGCACTCTACCGACTGCCCTATATGAGCAGAAACATCAGCAGCTCTACGAACGCGCCGTATGTCCTTCCCTATGACTAATTCAGATGGGGCTGCCGTCTAGGAGAGGCGAAGCGAAGTAGCGCATGATGGCGCTAATAAACGCCAACAGTTGGCATCTCGATGCCAGCGCCTTTGTGTTAGGGGGGCGCGCGTGAATTGAGGCACCCTCCACAATGGCGTTATTCCCATGAGCGTCGTGTTTCCAGCTGTTGTTTCTGTGCATGTCATTTTTGGATGTGTTGCCCCAAAATAAACCGGGTATTTTTTGTTTCCTGCGTGCCGGCGTCACTTCGCCTTTTGGGGGGGGGGGGGGGGGGGTGTTCCTTTAACATTCAACTGATCCTGTGAAGGCACCTTTCACTTTCGTGTTTTGCCGATTCCTATGAAAGAGGAATCAACCACAATTTCTCCACTTCACTCATCATCATTATCACCGCCAGAAAAAGTTGGCTTTGCCACGGTGCGCTTTTGGGTGTATACAAATTACATCAGTGAGAAGCTGAAAGGATCGCTTTAATATGTAGGTAAGTCAAGTTTTTCGGATACCCCGTATTTTAAATAAAGGTAATCGCTGATCGCTGAGGTGCGAGTGAAATTCCGGCCTTTGTTACGCCCTGCTTGCGGGGTTTGAAACATTTGTAAGTTTTACATTTTTAGGTGCTGGTTAGATTTACTTCACAAAGCACACGTAAACCTTAGAAAACACACCGGTTGCCTGAATCCCCATTAAATGAAGGTGAATACTGGTACGCCAGTGGTGAACATCCCATACTAAGACTTTCAAAACAATATTGCTCCAACTGTTGTCTCCTGATAAAAACAAAAGCGCCAGAAAAGATAAAAATTTTGTTTTACTGTTTCCATTTTAGCCGTTGAACCTCAGCAGCCGGTGCAAAATGAAATGTTGTTTTTCGTACTCCAAATGGTGTGAGGAGGTCGACATACTAGAGGGTATGGCTTGCATAAACGAGAAGGTAAGTCCTGGAAGTTAATTCTCAACTTCTTTTGTGCATTCGTTTTTAACCCCTCATTTTTTAAAAGGTGATGGCTTTGAAGGGTGAATAAAAATGGCCGCGTATCTGCTAGCTTCAATGCAAATGTCGTTGAGAGACGACAGTCACCTGCCGCTACTACCACATACACCTTTTCCGCCCTGAGCTCTAACCCCCTCGCTCTCTCTCCACCCCTCTCATTCCTCTTGGGATGAATTGAACAGAGGTTTGTTCAATGCAAATCAGTTTGCGCGCCATCGCACTCCTCGTGCACCATCTACTTGGTACAGGACGAGCGGGAGATTTGTTCCTTTTGTGCTTGCTTTCATCCCACACGTGCTGCTTCCTCTCTGCGCCATTTTTAAATCTTAATGGGTTATTTTCTCGCTTGCTACTGTAAAAAACAGCACAAAGTGTATCTTAAACTAAAAGAACACGGAACTCAGATTTATCTACTAACACTTTGCCACAAATGTGCATGACGTATTGTTTGCGCTTGCAAATGGGGGCAGCCATCACCACAGCCACCAGTTTTGGTGATTTGTAACGGTTCTGGCTATATAACCGTTTGGCCATAAGGCTGAATACAGGAACAGAAGAAAATTTTTGTGTTTCAGCTTCCGAACAAATACTAACGTCTTTAAAAATTTGGAACTCTGAATGTAAGCGTGTTCCCTTTCTTACTCGAGAGCGCTTCATGGTGAAATAGATGTATGTATTCAATGGTCTAGATACAACAATAATAACGCCATAAATTGAATGTTTAGAATATAATAACATCAGCAAACTTGATAAGTAAACATGTGTATACTGAGTATACTATGTTTGCTATGTGTATGAAAGCAAAAGCACTTGAAACATCTAATTCCCAAAAACCCCTCGGTACACTGGAAGACGGATTGATATTTCTGCTTCACACTGAAAAAAAATTGGCTGCAATCCACGCTGCGAAGGCGGTTGGAAAGCAAAGCTTTAAACGACACCCACAACAATTGCCCATGCGACGTCACTTGAATTCACACACCTGACTCTGCAAAGAGTGAAACCAGAGATTCGGCAAGCCGTTACATGGAATTCGCGGGGGCGGCATCCCGAATGAAGCAACGTCGGCCACGGTCGGGTTAGAGCGGCGGACGCCGTCGCTGTATAGTCCGGCCGTGGGTCGGCCGAAAGAAAGCATAGAGGAGCGTCTTTCTAAGAGTGAGACAGCGGAACCTAGCCATCCTGATGGGCTAGATTGGGGCTACACCACCGCGCGACAAAAGCGCAGGCATCAAAACAATTGGGCATGTGAGCTTAGTGATTCCCACTTATACCGATTTAAACTAGTTAGTTTAGTCAGTTTGAGAAGTGCGAGGAAGCTGAGGGAACTTTTATAATCGCTATTTATCAGAACCAGCTGCTCCTTTCCCTGTTTGTAGTACCTCTTAAAACACAACCAAATTCGTCGTCACCAATTTAGAAAATGGAGTAACATTCGTGGCAAGCGCTGAGCAAAAGTGAGCTTTTTTTATAACGGCCAGATGTCTGTATGTGGTCTCTGCATTTTGTTTTCCCGCCTTGCAAACCAATCCTTAGCGTATATTTCCCGTGCGACCACTTAATTCCATCGGGTCCAGATTACCCAGGAGGTTCGGTCGAACACGTTAATGAAGCCATACGAAGAAAGCGCGCAATGGACGCGAAGCTGCGCCAAAACAGGCCAAAACAACCGTCGCTAAAGCAGACGACAAAGCTAACGGAATGGTTCCCGCCGTCGCACCCGCCGGCGTGCAGGGAACGCTTGGTAATAGCGCACATTCGCCGCGCCATCTACACTGTGCTCCGTGAGTGAAAACCGCCCTCCCCCTCTTCAGCCGCTTTAGGTGTTTTTTGTCGCTCACGCCGCGAAGGAACCATTGGCTGGTAGAAGTACGCAGCTTTGCTTTGAAACTGATCCTTATCCAGAATGTTAGCTGTTTGGTGTACAAGGAACCCCCACACGTTTTTCTGTTCGCTCTGACAAATATTTAGCTGTACCGTACCAGGGCCTGTTTTCTGCGCTACCTCTTTCTGCTGCGTATATGCGTTTTCTGGTCAGCACGGCCACCCGTTATCTTATCTTGCTATGGGGGTTATATCATAAGAGAAGCTTACCTAAAGCAGACGAAACCATTCGAACTGAAATAAATAGTAGTAAAAACTGACCTAAAGAATATGAAACAAGGCAGTTGTAAACAAATAACCTACGTAAATACTAACCGCAGCCATCTCGGCAGCCCTTTGCTGCCCTAAATAAAGAGCCGCAATAAACCTAGAGTGGACAAAATCACACCAATGAAAAAATTGAACCGAAACCCACCCAGCAAGGAAATAACCACGGTGTTTTAAAATACTCAACAGAAATAGACAAAACTGGCCTAAAAAAGGCGAAACCACGAAAACGCAAAAAACAGCTGAAACTCACCTGAATGTAATGAAACTACCCAAAATCGTCGTAAGTATATTATATGCGTGTTAAAGTATTAATAAAGGTTAACAAACGATAACAAATGAAAACAAACACCGCTAACGGAATTCGAACGTGTGTTGGGGTGTTAGCCTTGGAAGAGTGGAACCACTAAACTTCTACACCAATTTTGATCTGTTAAATTGAGTGCCACAAGCACGTGAATATATAGCTTTAACCATGCCCCTAGATGGTGTCATGGGTCACATGGCTGTGCTGACTTGAGAAACTTCTATACGCCTACCAAGGACGGTATACTATAACTAGCGCCAGGTCCAGGTAAATACCCTGATCACAAAGCTCGTGCAACACAGACCAACGTCCGATAGACTATGTCTTCTTTCCAATGTAGCCATCGTCTTAGCGATATCCATATAGGTACAACGCTCCATGGGAATAAAGTAACTCTTTTCAAGTAGATAAGACAGACTCGTGAACATTCCTGTACCATAACATAAGAACAAGCTTAAAACCAGACATATATACTTAAAAAGTCAGTACACGCTCATATCTTTCTGTTTACACTTACCCGGCTTGTGTAGCGATAAGGAAAACAGCCGTACAAATTGCACGTAATGAGTCAAGCAAAAACTGTTTGCCATCAAATTTTAAAAAAGCACCAGGGGTAGTGGAGCTGACTAAAAGTAGAACTTTACATTCATTTTAAATGATATTTTTGCCAAGAAGAGAGGGATGTTTTTTTAACTACTAGTTTTTTTAGGAAACCCTACAGCATTTTGGTGCGTCCGCATCAAAACTTTCATGAAAACATAGACTTCTACTTTCAAGAAAACCGGATCAGCCGACACTGGGTTATAAGTGCCGGGAGGGAAGTGCCCTTCTGGGAGCTCCAAAGGAGGCCTGCACAAATTTGTCCGTACTGTGGGTAACAGAGGCCGTATGGAGATGTGCTCAATAGGCTACAGCAGCTGGTGCTTCTAAGGCGCCCGGGGGCAGCAAGTATCCAGCTTTTAGATGCAACTGCATCTCATTCACTCGCCTTGTCCCTCCATACGGCGTTGTTGTTGTCCGTCCACACCCCTCCCCCATTTTCCTCGCCGCGCGAGCTGCGCTCTCCGCCGCTCACCCCCTCTCCTCTCCGAAAGCGAACACTCTCTCGCGAGGGGCATTGGATTGGATTCGATTGGGTTGGCTTGGCTTGGATTGAATTGGATTGGATTGGGTTGGGTTGGATTGAATTGGATTGGATTGGATTGGACTGGATTGGATTTGGATTGGATTGGGCTAGATTAAAGTGGATTGTGTTGGATTGTGTTGCGTCAAAGCCGCGCCACGTTGCGTCATAACCGCGGTCGTTCCAGCACCGGCGTTCCGATTTCGGGCACGTGCATAGACTTGATCTTCGCTGCAAATTGCACCGTGGTCCCGTTACTTCACCATCCACTACCCGTACACTTCAGCGACCGCAAGGTCATCACCGTTAATGTTACGCCGCGTGTTAAATAAAGAATACATCATACGCGTTCCTCACACGTTTCACGCAATTAGAGAATCAACCCAACGGAAACACCAAGTCAACCCCCAAGATGCGTCGCATCTCCACAGGGTTCCCCTCAAGGGAAGGTGGGGTAATTTTTTGCGCAAATGCGCGCACTCTCAACCTTATTGCGAGTTTGTTCAGTAACAACAAATGAGCGTGCATAAGCAGGTACTTCCGGATGATAGTAAATATTTGCCATGTTTTTCATCTCATAAGAATTTTAAAAGCTACCCCACCATCCGAACCTATTGTTTTCGCACTCCTTGCTTTTGAGTTTTGTTGGCAGTTCCTTGATGAACAATGCAGTTACGCTAAAAACAATTAGGTTTTCATTTCCTTTGATGAACACTGAACCTCGGACCTGAACGCTCTTTATAAATATTCCTGAACAGTTAAAACAAGTGTTGCATAAGTAACTTTGAAAAGTATTCAGGGAGATTTAAAATTCATTCGCGGTCAAATACCATTTGCAGTAACTCACACATTCTGGTTATCATTTGAGCCGCTGTAATACTAGCCTGTAGATTCAGTTTTTCCGGAATAACCAAAGCAGAAGATGCCAAGAGCCAAGTGTACATTGGTTTTAGATACATAACTGAAAGGAGGCTTTGGAGTCCTTAATGGTTTTTTTTCTTTTATTGCAGACATGTAAAAGAGGAGTTTGCGATAAACACGACTGGAATTTAGCTGGACATTTCCGGGTAAAAGAGCTCACCTCTTAAGCAACAGATCTGTGCATCCTCATGCCCTCATCTTGATTAGTTCCCGCCTCTTATGAGTAGGACACGAAACAAACACTGTGATACGTGTGTTTTTGTGACACAACATAGCTACGTGTCCTTACAAACCATGAATGTATAAAATAAAACTTGAATTTATGAGAACGCTAAAAATAAACGTCTGCTCAGGTTATTTTTTTTTATTTTTTTATTTGTGGGATACTGCAGGCCAAAAAGGCCCAAGCAGAAGAGGCACGAACACAGCCACAAGATTAGTAGATGAGTGACAGCATGACTAAAATACATCTGCGTAAGAGGATAGCAAGTAGAAGAAAAACATCAAATAAAAGAAATCAAGCAATATTCGGAATGGGAGTCAGAATTCACAGAATTAAACATTTGGTTCATCAAAACGTAAGGTTTGGAGGTAATCAGAAGGCAAGTTGTACCATTGTGTAACAGTTCTCGGCAAAAAGGAAAACTTTAATAAATTTGACCGCGCAAAACACGGAGTTAAAGACAGGACATGAGAATGACGAGTTTGCCTGGTCCAAACTGGGCTGACGTAATGTGATGGGTCTAGCCCAAATTTGTTGTTAATTAGTAAGTTCAAGAATTTTAGACGTAGAAGCTGGCGCCGTGATTGTAGTGTCTGGAATTCCTTATCTCGCATTAGCTTAGTAACTGATGTACCACGACCGTACTTCGAGTAAATAAAACGCACTGCTCACCTTTCAATCTTTTCGAGGTTCATAACCAAAATGGCTGTGTGTGTCTAAGCATCCGGATATTCCCAAAAAACGCTTCACCTGTCGTATGTCGCACCAAGATTGACCTGCTAAAAATACTGTTGCAAACCTTGGTTCACACATCTAGAAATTTCGCACCAGCCGAAAAAGATGGTTTGGGTTTTAGCATGTCCCACTTAGTGCTTACTTCAAGCTTTCTGGCAGTAACAAAGGCGGCGATGTTTCTAAAACCAACTTTGTTTTTGATTGTCACTCATAATAGACATTAATACCATAAACGTGCCTCTTACCTGGAACCTCGGCCGTGGAATAACAGGTTTCTGCTTATGTTATCTCGGCGCTACCACGAATTGCTGTTTACGTTAGCTTTTAACTGCAGTCACGTGCCCGTCATCGTTGCTCACGCTTTCGTCGTGAACTACTCCTACTTTTATACCCCAAGTACTAACATCGCCTAATGTAGCCCCTAACGACAAGTCTCCGTTCTTGGCAGCGCCGTATATTTCTCTAACCCAATTGCACGCCACATCGATGTCAGGGAGTACGACAGTTTTCCCCGTAATGTCTGTTCTTTCGTTATTGCGACACCTGCTGTGCTCCGGCATACATTATTTCGGCGCCTAGGTTTAAATGAAGCAGTTTCGTTATTTCACATTTTCGTAATACTTTTTTTATGTTTTCGAACGATATAACACGAGTTTTGCAGAAAAAGTGCATTTTGCATTGAATTCTAAGACATTTCTTGAGCAATGCTTCAGCCTAGATGCCGAGTAACTACAACCCAGTGCAATAAAGTACAAAACCTTCGCCCACTGCCTGCTTGAGTGTCTTTAACATGAAAACATTGTTTCTTCGACTTGGATTAGTAATTTTATATTTCGGTGCATCATGCTTGTGTCTCCTTCTTAGTTTTCTTTTCTTTCTCTTTTCGCTATTCTCACTGCATTTTTTGTTTTCTCTGTTTCGGTGTGGTTACCGCACCTGCATGGTCCGCCATGGTTAATCATAGCAGAAAGTGGTTGCGCATGCAATGTAGGTGCACTTTTTATCACGAGACACCACGGAAATTTCTTCTGCAAACAGACTGGTGACGCTTTTCGCGACTATTCCATTAAAACCAGTGCTCTTTGGGAGAGGGGCAGTGATGTGGGCTGTTGCTCGTTTTACGAACACAGACGTGCACCTCTTCACCAGTGCAGGGGTCGTCACACGCCCAAAAATTCGCAGGGCTAGCTATGCCATCCCTAAGACCACTTGGAGGCGAAGGCCTGATTGGCGATGTACTAAAATGGCCACATGATTTACTTCGTTTTACGATTTCTTTCACGTTCTGCGATGATCCTCATGAGGCGCGCACCTGTTCGGACGTGTAGGCGCATTTATATTGGCCGCGAGGCCCACCATTTTAGAGGCTGGCGCTGCGATCGTTTTTGACGTCACTTGTAGGATCACCGTTCCTACCTTGCTGCACAGGTGGCTTGCAGTGCGTGACACTTAGTTTAGGACGCGTGTTCTAAAAGTATTTTCGTGTTAATTTCCGTCGTTTGAAGTTAATTCTCAGTGCGCCAGCGCAGTTTGACGTCATGGGGATTTTATAACCGTATCAACTGTGGTACATTCTCCGCAAACAACTTGAGCGTGGTGGCGTACGTGTGCGACCGAAGCGTAAGCTGCGGCTCGTTTCCCCGATCAACAACGTAGACTACGATGATTGCCAAGGCTAAGTTTCTAGATTTCCCTTGTTTGCATTTATATTGGCCGCGAGGCCCACCACTTTAGAGGCTGGCGCTGCGATCGTTTTGACATCACTTGTAGGATCATCCGTTCCTACCTTGCTGCGCAGGTGGCTTGCAGTGCGTGACACTTAGTTTAGGACGCGTGTTCTAAAAGTATTTTCGTGTTAATTTCCGTCGTTTGAAGTTAATTCTCAGTGCGCCAAGCGCAGTTTGACGTCATGAGGATTTTATAACCGTATCAACTGTGGTACATTCTCCGCAAACAACTTGAGCGTGGTGGCGTACGTGTGCGACCGAAGCGTAAGCTGCGGCTCGTTTCCCCGATCAACAACGTAGACTACGATGATTGCCAAGCTAAGTTTCTAGATTTCCCTTGTTTGCAACAAATGTGTAAAGCAAGAAATCATGAAGCGTTTACTGCTCGCACAAACGCTCCGCGCACACACCGCCGTGCCTGCCCGCACGGCCGACGGAGCAGCTCGAACCGACGCAGGCCGCGGCAGCAACAACTTGTCGCCGCTCAAATCACGCTAGTTGTGGAAAAGTAATTCGACAGCGGTGAATGTGGATGTTAGAGTGGTGAAAAATTGTGCTAGGTAGTGTCATCAGCTGTGGTTTTCAAAGCGATGCTCAAATATCTGCCGCGATCTACGCCGACCGTCCCTTAAGGTCGGTCCCGGCACCGCCGGCCCGTTCACGCGCGGTG
The DNA here is from genome assembly GCA_013339765.2 of Haemaphysalis longicornis. NCBI lineage: Eukaryota > Metazoa > Arthropoda > Arachnida > Ixodida > Ixodidae > Haemaphysalis > Haemaphysalis longicornis. The sequence goes on from CM023455.1 coordinate 123,359,660, forward strand.
CGGCGAGCGGCCGAAGGATGTGTGCCTGCGCGCAAGCGTCGGCCGAGGCCGTGGCAGGTTCTTGATCATCGATCGCTTAAACGGACTCGGATACCAAGGTACACATACAAGAAAGAGGGTGACAGTGAAATAAAATTTGTATTAGGGACTCTCATTCGCAACTGTAAGGATAGCGGCGAAGAAATATCTGCCGCGACGTTAAGCCTAAAGTTCCCAACATTCGATTACGTGCATCCGAAGCCGGCTGCGAGCGGTTCGAGAAGACCCTTTCGTCGCGCGCGCGCGTGTTGCATTTGGGTTCCCCCATTACTTTGGGGGGTCCCCAACGCTCGGTTCTCCTATTTTAAAACTCCCAATTACCCGAATTCATTTACGACGTGTTTCGCCTCGTACACAGCATCGCCTTCTGTGAGCAATCGTTAGTTTCATTGATGCTAGAGGAAGGCAGGCTAACTGTAAACACAAAAAAGCCCACGTTACAATTATACATTCCCACGTCGAAGTCCTAATGAAAACTAAATATACCCATGTCCAAACCCGCTCGCAGGCGTTGAAAACTCGCGTTCGTATGCCATTTATATATTGCGGACAAGTTGTCGCGAAAAGTAAACATATCAGCCGTGCTGAGTACAGGCTACGGCAGTGATCGTTAATCAAATCCGGGAATAACTATGAAAAACATTGTAGGTGTAATAGGCACTGCATAAGCCAAACCGCGCATATGCGCGGCGAAGCAATCCGATCACCGTTCTCACGTAGTCATTCATTTACCAGGCAAGGCGAGCAGTAGGCGCGGTGAGATCACAAGTGAGCGACGCGCTTCCGTCGCTTTTACAAGGTGTTTCCTTGCACACACAGTCTCGTACATGTCACGTCGCAAGTATTTCATAAATGAATTTACAGTGTACTTTTATCGGCATCAGTTGCGTCGTCCTTGGCGTTAGCTGGCTGCGTACGAGCTGTGGGGCGCCGCGGTGTCGCCGGGAAAAAGCGAGTCGCTGATTGCTCGCCCGGATTATTCGGGGGGTTGCAGACAACTATTTTGGGTAATTTGCATCAAATCCACAAGGAGCGGGAGGGGGGGAGGGGGGGCTGTACGGTGGCCACAGACACACACACACACACAAAAACACGGGGCCGCATACGCACAGGAAATGGGTTGTAGCAGGCGACAACCAGACCCGGCGTCCAACAAGTGACGTCATTCGTAGGTGGCGCCACGGTATGTCCTCGGGGCCAATACGTGTACACACCCTAACGGCGCTGTTTCACGTCGACTGTCAACATAATTTTCTTCGTCCATTGGTGGGATTATTTTACCGGGAACCCACCATATTGACGTCCACGAAAATTCCGTGGGGTATTCACATTTCTAACAGTTTATTCACTTTAAACAGCTACATTAATGACCATCCCAATTAATTAGCTACGACATCACCCATATTTCGCTTTAACTGGATGTAGGCACCCCCAGGCTCTATGCGTCTTTGAAGAGCAAGGAGTCGTTTGATAGTTGCATATGCGTAGCAAGAAAGCCAGCCCTCGAAAGAAACTGCGGCTTTTTAGGGGCGAAGCAGCTTAAGGCCGAGGCTTTTGCGGCGTCCGGCGTCCGTGCTCACGGCACAGCACCGTGTAAATCGAAACATCTGTGAACAAGAGGTTCACAGAAAGTTAACAAGAACAAAATCAAAGGTTCACAAAAGGTCAGAGAGAGAGAGAGAGTGCTCCTGGAGAGCCGTACTGCGCATGCGCGAGGAGCATTGGATTGAATTGAATTGGGTCAAATTGGATTTTGATTAAATTGGATTGTATTCAAATGGATTGTATTGGATTGGATTGGGATAAATTGAATTGTATTGCATTGGATTGGATTGTAAATCGTTTTGAGCAGCAGTAAGCACTCTCACGGGTGATTTACGGTAAGAATTATCCCCAGTGCTTCGCCCACTCGTCATGTTCACTTCGTGGAGATGCGTGAATTTGTTTTTTCGTCACTGTTTTTTGCATAAGAAACTCGGTAAAGCTCGTGTGCATCCGAGGTGGTGGGGAAGCGTGAAGCTTGGCAAAGCATGCGGTTTTACATGCTGAACAAAAGCTGTCGACGCTAATGAAATTCAAAAAAGACTGAACGACTTGGCTTATAAGGCTTTCACCTTAATATCTCACACTTGGCACGCTTTTAGTCAGGCATAACCACGGAGGGCCGTCACGTTGGGGTAGCGTGCTTACGTCGCGCCTCAGAGGCTCAGGTTCGATTCTCATCTGGAATCAAATTTACCACGTCGGTTTTCAAATGAAATAATTTTTTCTTCTTAGCCACCTACGCCAAAATTTCGAAGTGAATCCGAGATTTGCTGGCGTGCTTTTCTACGTTGCTCCCAGGGCACTTTAGGTACCACCAAACAACGACAACTCCGGAGAACAGTACATAAAGATTTCAAACGTATTCGTTCCTGAGAGTCAACCGCATAAGCATCAATTTTTTAGTGAACTAAACGAGGCGTTTCTTCATATTCCCAAACTGTTGTTTATCACGGCTTTAATTTGTGCGTCGCTGATGCTTTGTCGTATGCCGAGGCGTCAAGAAGGCACGTCGCTGTACGGTAGTCTGTTGTCAGCGTTTTAAGCTTTCGCCGAACCGCATTCAGCTCCATTAGCTTGTGCAACGGGAGGTGCATTTTTATAATAGTACCCTCCTTTCTGCCCTGCCCTTTCTCCTTTCTACCCTCCTTTCTGCCCTGCTCCTGACGCACTTTCGCCATTATTTCACTCTCCGTTTTCATGGGGGCGCACAATCGCTGGGCTGTTCGTTCTCTCGGTTATCTCGTAGCACGTCGCCGCCTGGGAGCGTCTCACGCCGCCTCGGAATACCGCCCTCCCGCTCCCACTTTCGCCACACTTTCCTCCTCCCCTTTTGAAGCAAAACATCAATGCACAACTGGCCCGCCCAGTGTCATCTTAAAGAAAATTAGTAATGTTCCCGATATTTGCAATAGAAAATAAAAAATACGCTTTGAAAACAAAGGTTGTGTACGAGCCCGTTTAATGACAAAATCGCTTACTGGCAAAATGCTCTGGGTAGTTATCGAACGCACGCGAGCCCATAATAATCCCTTAACGATAAAATTAGCGAACGGTAAATTGTTGTGCTACTGAGCGTTTTACTTATTTCATCTCAACTGCCGACAAACCTAAGAGCTGAACAGTACCATGACGGCAGCCGCGCACATGCTTGGCAAGGAACAACCATGAAAGATACGTTTCCATCAAGGAATTCTGGGGATACCCCTCCAGTGAAGACACTCAATGCAGGACTACACTTAACACACTCTCTATTACTTGTCAACCATATCGAAGCCTAACTTTCCAGTATGTGATTACCACGTAATGTACAACTTAATTTAATACAAAACCCACGCTCCCGCACACCCTGGGGCAAAAGTCTGCAGGACACAATTTACATATTCAAAGAGAATTAACCCGCACCCTGGCGGCTTATGTATTGTTACATTGACGAAGGCATCCCTGTACCGAGCTCCGTCGCCTCCGTCACTTAGTGGTAGCGTGGGGAACGAGTGGTCAGCAGAAGAGATTCCTTGGCGTTGATGACCAGGAGCCGAGGGCTAAAATTAACTGCTTTACTGCATGGCGAGATGAACAGTGGCGACTACAGGAGCAGAACTCATGCGTGCTTACATGACCCGAGCAGGGAAACTCCAGAATCCAATGTCGACGACGAACTTAAGTACAGGTGGGCTGCTCAGGAGCGACTGAGATCTTTTCAGCCGTTCTTTTAAAAGAACGAGTGAGCCGTTGCTCAGTAGAAGTGAGAGACGGTTCTTCTGCAGAGGGAGGCCGGTTCTATAGATGAGTTACCCACACCGAACCACTCCGGTGACCACTCCGTCTGAGCCGGGTCTTTGCGACTTCCGTGCCATCTATTAGCGCTGCGATAAAGCAAGTTCCCTCCCATCCTTCCTTCCAAACTTGAAAGAGTCGAAAAAGCCCGTAAACAGCCCAACTCCATTTCTTTTGTGTTCATTTGAACCATGATGTCTTCCACAAGGGTTTGTTTTCCCCAAGACATTCGGTTCCGGAAATCAAACGTTACTCCTATCACCCTTCGTTTCATGGCTCATTTGCAGAAACTTGACGGCTTAAAACATTTCGACAGAAAACTTTAGTCTCCCAAATAAGTCACGGAACTAATCCACAAGGTCATTTTACAGGAATAACCTACAACGATATTTGCAAGCATGTCTACAAGAACAATCTACGAGAATATTCCAAGGGGTTATTTTACAGCTATGAAGCCAGACATGGGTACGCATAAAAGAGGTTATAGATATATGTGAACCCAGTTATTCTTCTATCGGATATGCATTGTTATTTCACGGCCAATTAATGAGGTTATGGCTAACGCATGTTACACATTTAAATAAAGCGCTGGGCCGATCAAATGGACCTGGTTTATTTCAGTGAGCTGAGCGGTTACGAGCCGCTCTCTAAGGTGAAACTTTTTGCCCACCTCTATAGATGGTATTCACATAAAAGTTGAGCGGCTGATTTTTTCTCCTGGAAACACTAAAAAAACCACACTACCGTGCCAACTGTGTCTATGCATGCGTCTGCATGTGACAGAAAAAAAAATTGCTGTGGTTTAGCTTTGGCTAACCCTAGTTGATAACGCAACCTTCAGTGCCCTGGCTAGACCTATTGTCGAGGTGCTGTTTCCAAATAACATACAGACATGTTTGCAATAAATGCAGTGTTTATTCATAATGTTTTTTAGCTTCACGGCGTTGTTTAAGCCTCGCCAGTGTACGTGCGACCGCAGTTGGATGTTGGTCATAGATGTTGGTCATAGATGTTGGATGTTGGTCCTCCATCGCACACGGCTCTGCGCCGCACGTGGCCTCCTTTCCTTCGTGGCGCGCGCTCTTCTCTGCGTAGGCGGCCTCTTCGCCTTCCTCCGCCAGGTGGCGACACGTATAGAGTTCTATACTATATATTAGAGGGGTAGCGACGTTCCTCGCCTACTTGGCTTAGCTAGCCGTACGGGTTTTTTTTTTTTTTTTTTTGCCTCGAAGCCAGAAAGGGTAGCATTTTTTTCATCTGCATCGTGCATAAGGCTTATAAATAATTACTGACAGGTAAATCTTTGTGGAAGTTCAATTTGTAATAACGAAACAAATTTCATTAATCTTTAGAGTAATATTGTCGCTTTTTTGCAGCCAGAGGCAACTTTTCAGCCTGTTTTGGAGCCATGCCAACGACAAGTGGACCGTGCCTGCCGGCACATGACGGAACGCTCGCTGAAGCGCGGCTCCCCTAGACAGTGGCGCCAGATTTCCCTTTAGTGTATATTAGTATGAAACTTTATGGCGACACGGGCCCCGCGCACGCCTCAGTTCCCTCCTCGCCTACCTCTCCTTTGCCGCCTATCTCTCCCCGCAATCTGGCCACTGCTCCATGCCGGGCGCTTGCGGAAGAGGGTGTGGTTTGATCTCTAGCTCTCCAGGGCAAAACTGGTCACCCCGCCAAGAGTGCCCGAGGTAGCGTAGTGTAGCTTTCGCTACAAAAACAGCCTCCGGCATCCGTAGTCTCCACCGTTGCCACCCGATTCTCGGCCGTGGCGTCAAAGTCAACAGATATGAACAATAGCAGTGACATTGCGTGGTGTTGTTCTACTTGCCCTAGAGAACTCCGCACCACCACTGAAGAATGGAGCCGTGGTCACAAAAGGAAGCAGCATGACGCACGACATGCCTACGCTGCAGTGCAGTCGCCTGCGAACACGGATGTCAACACATGTGTGTCCGGACTTCGCCCATGGCTGAGTTGTTCAGAACAAAATCGAAATATTTCTCCCGAAGGAATTGTGAATGCTCACGCACACCTCGGACTAGATACGACGGCAGCGTAGCAGTGCGCGCTAACGTTGGCGTGCGCATTGTTAGTTGGGAGACCAGCGACATCTATCGACAAGTGGTCGAATGAGGAAGCGCTCGCCGATAGGAGCGGAATCAGTGGCCGATACCAAAACACGGCGGCTGGCAATTAGGTGACTTGTATCGACGACCTCACTCGTGTCCTCACACATGTCAGCTGTAGGACGCTGCGCGGAACGGTATTTAACGTCAAGGTAAGGCTTCTGAGCTCGCTGGGAAGCCCTCATGTGGATACCACCGTGAACAAACCCGCGCGTCCCCGTTGCCAAGGCGACACGCATGGTTGCCGGCGAGCGCTCGAGGAGAACGCGTATCTATAACCCAAAGCGCCAACGGCCTTCTCCGCATGCTACTAAAAAAATTAAAGCCGTTCCACTCAACATAAAACCTGACAAAAGTGCAGAGCAGTAATTTGCCATATCTGTTATCCGCTCACTGCTACCACCCATCATGCTCTCCGCCTCCTGGTCTCACTCATATCTTGATGAATTTAAAGGAGGTTCGTACAATGCAATTGAAATTTTCCGCCTTCGCAGTGCTCGCGCGCGCCCTGCCTGTGACTTCGCGAGCGGCATCTCACACGTTCCGGCACCTTACTGCGCAGTTTGGAACGCGTCGTTTTCGGCAGCCACTTTTTTCGCTTAGGATCGTGAAAACCAACCCAAAGGGCGTTCCTAACTGAATATACGCGGGGTATGCCGGTTATATACGCAGATTTTGCCTCAAATGTATCTGCAGATTTCTTTGCGCTAAGCAATAGAAAGATGTATGATAAGCGCTACCGGTTAAGGGGTCTTGAACGGCTATTACTATATATATATACAAACCGCTTGTTTTTCGAAGCCTCTGTCATGGCCTCTACATGGGTCTGTTATCTCGCTGCTCCGCTGACTCCGGAAGTCGCTTGACATTGTGACAGCGAGCAACGGCGAAAAGGCAGGCCTCTAATCTGCTCTGCGGTTAAAAGTACTAACAAAGAACACAAGTCCCCTGATGCGCTCCACGGGCACACTGCATGCTGTTGCCGGAGGGAAGCAAACAAAAGAGTAGCTCTCTTGCAGGTGGCGATGAGGCAGCCGTGGGTGCGGCCGACAACAGCCGTTCGAAGGATTATGGCCAAGGCGCATTTTCGGAGCACCTTGATCGATGTACCCCTTCCCTTCCAGAACGGATATTGTGAAGTAAAGCATCTCGGCACGCTGTCGTGCTGCGCGCAAATGAAGTTCGCCCACGTCATCAACACGCGGGCACGCAGTCGATTCGTAACAGTACTGTACACATACGGTGATGGTGTTTCGAAGCTTGATTCTTCTCTAACAAGCACAAATGAAGAGCTTGATCGGTGGTGGTTCTGAGGTAATACACCCCGCTTAGGGCTGCTTTTTTGTAGATATCGACATTTGATGCGTGTGCTTTTAAAGAAGACTTACACGCCGTAACGCATCATAAACCTTGGTATTCAATGGGTGCGTTAAAAAACGTACAAATGTATGTCGTAACAAAAACCACAATTGGTGGAATTTATTCGGTTTTTTGCAACCTAAAAGATAAACCAAGGACTTCCTACGCAATATTATAAAACTGAACATAAGGCGTATCAGAATAGTTATTAACACATAGAGTAGTTATTAAGACAAAGCGTACACCTTGCGTAACCTTAATATTATGGACATGGCATGACACAACGAGAAAATGGAGCACCTGATCAGCTGTTCCCTCCAGATAAGCTGCTCCGTTCCTCTCGTGCTAACCTTATTTCGGCAAAGAGACACTATCGGCTGAAAGTCTTGTTGCCGGAGTACCACTGTCTCCCCGTTGTGCAAAATCCCATTTGTCTGTGTCAAGCCTATCTACCAAGGCCGCATAGGGAAAGAATGCCGTGCGAACGAGAAGAAATAGCGCCGCTAAGCAATGGCCACCTGCCTTCCGGTGGTAATAAGTGACTTTCCCACAGTTGTGCCACCACTTCAGATCTAGAAGTGGCTGGATCACTGATTATTATAGGCACAGCTGCTGCTCTATGTAACGTTGAAGCCGACAGTACCTGCACCAAATGCACGCAGAATAACAGAATGGGGAGGAAATTAGCGTAATTATGGCAGTGTACCGGCTGACGTAGCTTGTATCTGCTTTATCGCCTTTACATATGTTCAGAGAGTGGACGGGTCAAATACATCGACTGATATCAAATCTCAGCGTCCTGCTATTACAACAGTGACATTCTCCTCAGCTTAAAAAAGGGACGTTGGGAAAAATGATACCATTTTAGTTTGAGCCCGTCCTTTTCTAACCGCGCAAACTGAAGGCGACGCAAATTACAGAATACGAAACACCACACATGAGAGATAAGGCTGTGGCCTGGGCATGACAGCGCATTCCCTGCCCTTATTGCGCAGCAGCTAGGTGTAGCAACAACCCTTGGCCGCTAAGTCGCCGGGGTAAAGGTTCTAAGTGCCTTGCTTCTTTCCGGGCTCACACAAACACAATTTTTGTAGAAACAAGGACACACAAGAAGACCCAGGCACAGCGAACTTGCAAACGTGAAATACGACATAGACTACGACGCCACTCAGAACCAGGCTTCCTAGAAGAACAAGGACGATATAATCTGTGCTTTGCATCAAGTTCACCACAAGAGTAGCCAAGTTAGCGCAGAAAGATAGGGCCACGAAGATGTAGGGGACTCTTACTGTCCTCGGACAATCGCTCATCGTAAACCGAAGTCTGACGAGTGCTAGCATGGTGAACATGTTAAAAATGGCTCCGATCAACATCGTGCTGTTAACAATGGCACCTAATGATCCAATTAGGGTTAGGGTGGATGCCATGGCCCCCCGTAGGAACAGAGATACGGTTGGAACGGACGTCTCAACGCGCACCAATGACAGGAACGAAGGAATGTGACCCCTCCTTGCGGCAGCAAAAGCGAGTCTGCTGTTGCTGAAGAATCCGGCCGATAGTGTTCCGAACGCGCTGAATGACACCACGATGGGCATGATGACGGCTCCAGCCGTGCCCCAGCTCTCGACACCGAAGGTTAGAGCGACTGCTTCACTGGCGAGAATGGCGTCGGCTTCCAAAACGATGAAGTAGGCGACGTTTGTTAATATATAAAGAGAGACTACAGTGAGCATGCCGAGAAAAAGAGCCCAGGGAAGAATCCGGGTCGGATTCTTGACTTCTTCCCCAATGTAGCACAAACTTTCCCTGTGTATGGAGAAAAAAGAAAAATAGTTACAGCTCTAGGCAAGTTCTTGTTAGACATGCAGTAAAGTCAGGCAAAAATTTGACTATTTCTTGAAAGTGCTTTTGAAAATGCGACCTTTGTTCTAAGCTAATGTACCATCAAAACAACCTTTTTACTAGGCACGAATTATATTTCTTTTTTACGTTTTTCTGGAAACGCAATTTTTAATTTTTTTTCCTCCTATAAAACGAGTACAACGTTGCCTTCTTCATATTTCTGTTTGTGTTCGTCAACCTTAAGTAGCAGTGTTTCTTTTTTTTTCAATGCGAATCGGTCTATCCGCGGCCAAAATAAAATAATACTTCAAGCACGACTGTAGCCAAGAGGGGCAAGTCAAGCTAGGTTAAGCGGTTATCATATGGCGCGACCAACCACTGTAACAGACGATAGTTGCGGCAAGTACAACTACTGATAGCCATAAATACAGACCCTAAGCTTCATGTGATTGGCATTTCTTTCGTTTACAGAAAATGTTTGTGTGGCTACTAAAATCATCGCTACTGCAATCGCTATTTCACTGTACTTGAAACCTACAAAATCGCGAAGTTCACCACCGCTTAGCTCTGAAGCGTGCTTTTGAGGGAATAAACAAGGTATCCAGTGCAACTTCTCCTGGGCCTCCGATCCACCAAAACCTCTCAAGGCATTTTTATGCTATAATGTTTACCGTGCTGCCTGAAGGCGTGTGGTGCTGTTTAAATAAAGGCAACTTTAATTCATGTCTTGTTCTAAAGACTGAATGCGATTTTCTTATTGGTAATTCACTTTACGGTACACTGGTTACCTTACAATCAGTAGGCTTTACTGACCCTCCTTGCATAGATATATGAGCAGCAAAGTAGGCGTTGACCAGACCACCAACCGTAGGCTGGCTCGTGAAGTAGGGAGCGTGGAAGTTATTTGTGCCTGAAAGCAAATTTATAATCGTTAGAAGTACCTTGTATCAAGCACCGGAATGTCATTTTTTATGTTCATAGACGGGGTAAGAAAACCCTGAGTTATTCGATTTGTTTTTAACAGGAGTGTTTTATGCCCGGGTACACCAAGATCTGAACGACGCCATATCCGTTACGGAAATTACAGAAAAAGTTCAATTGGCTCGGCGGCACTAGGTTTCAAACCACAATCACTCTGGCCGTAACAGGAAGTGTGAAACTCTACCTAATGAGCCATGAAATCATATCCGGGGGGCTGAACAAACGCGCCTTATGACCTTCCCTCTAACTTGTCCATTCAGATGGTGCTGCCGTCTAGGAGAGGTGAAGCGAAGTAGTGCGTCATGACGCTAATGAGCGCCGATAGTTGGCGCCTCAATACGGTGGCGTGTAGGGGAGCTAGATACAGGAACTCTAGTGGCGTGTAGCAGCGGGAGCCGCGGTGTTTACCCGTCCGCCGCCTATGCGGAATGCCGCTGAGCTTGTGGAACGCCGCCGCCGCGTGCCACAAGCTGAGCTCGTCGCAACGCAAGCGGCTGGCGTACACGCCACACAGCAGGACCAATGTGGTCACACGTTTGCCTAAGCGACCCGCCAGCAGGACGTCACTCGCCAAGCACACCCACAAGACTGCTGCCGACCCACAAATCATTCTCCTTTCGCTGTAGCGTACTGTGACATCACCAAACGATTCGCTGACAACCCGTTCGGTTTCATTCGCACGGTTTGCGAGCGCCTGGGGTTTCAATCGGATTTACGCCAAGCTCCGGCGTGTGTAATCCAGTGCCTATGGTAATGCGTCCAACGGTGCCATACCGACGAAATAAAATTGCGATGTGCAAATTCATAACGATGCACAAAAAACATCCAAATGTTCCTGTTAACGCACAGCTAACTTTCGTGTTTTACCGATTCCTAAGAAGGATCAACCACATTTTTTATTGTAATTCTTAAACTCAAAGAGAAAACCTAGGGCACGACACAAGTCTCGTCTGGTGTTTTGCATCCCGCACCTCACAATGAACTCTTGCACAATTCTTAAATTTTCGTGTGGATTCTTAAGTAGCCAACACGACCTACATCTGAGCTTGCGACATCATTTGTCGCGTTAGGGAGGAGTAGGAAAGTTTGCGTCGCCTGAAGTACAAGTGTCCGCCATTACTTCTGGACATGTTAACAAATGAGAACGTGTGCGCTGTCTGTTGTCAGTATGTGTGCGTTGTACGTACATGTTGTTGCCCTTTTGTGCATAAATACATTTACATTTTAGGGCCGAAGCCCCTTAGGGGCTCAGGCTGTCGGCGTCTCATGTCGTCGTCGTCGTCTTATGTCGTCGTAGTATCATGAAGTCGTGTATAAAACACCGAGACACTCATTTTCCAACGCCTCACACTAGATCGCTTCATCTCCGTTGGAACAACGCGAACTAAAATAACACAGGGGGACGCGTGTTTCCAAACGCATTTCTGCACAGAGCACCCACGCGCCATGTGTGATGTCACTGCGCGTGCTATTCTTTTGAGCGCCTGCTAAAGGAGCCCACCGTTCGGGCTCTGTGGCCTCGATGTAGGTTACTGATTACTGGTGCTGAAGGCTTGGGTTCGAGCCCCAGTAAGCACATTGCTGAGATTTTTGTTTCATTTCCTTCCTTTTTTTCTCATTTTTTTTCTAAACACAAATCTACTTGTTGCTTTTGTTAATGTTTTAGGTATGTTTTAGGTCGCTTTAGGTTTGGGGTGCCGCCAACGACGTCATTTAATTCCCTTTTTCCATCGCTCGAACAGACATGTCACGTGGGAGCTCTGTCCAGCGAAGCGTTTGGAAATACGCCACCGGGACACTTGTTTTCCAACGCCTCACGCTAAAACGCTTCGTGCTTCAAAGACACTAGACTTACAGCGAAGCTATATAGCTTTGCTACACATCAACGCATACAACTCGTTCATGACCTCTACCACCTAACGGTTTCATCTCCGTGGAAAAAACGACAAGGCACCACGAATACACTGATCCACTGCATACTTCGCCCCTCCCCAGTTTCGCGTTAGTGGAGATGGTCCCGGATTTTTGCACATCGTGACAGTATATTGCTTTTCGTCTGAAACAGGAACGAATAGTTCATAAAACGCGCGACAGAGGGCGCAATCACCACCCTGTAGGTATTTAGTTCAGTCACCGAAGACTCGCACCAATCCAAAGTAAAGCACGCATGCCCTTTTCCCAACGAGCAGGGGCAGATTTCAGAGCACGGGGGCAGTGGTTGTCGCTGCATTGAAATACAGTCGAAACAAACCCCCCGTTCAAGCAGTTCAAAATCGGCGCCTTCTTCGTGAAATCCTAGGTATTCAACTGCACTCGCATGCCATTTTCCGAACGAGCAGGTGTAGATATGAGAGCACGGGAGCAGTGGTTGTCGCTGCATTGAATACAGTCGAAACAAACCCCCGTTCAAGCAGTTCAAAATCGGCGCCTTCTTCGTGAAATCCTAGGTATTCAACTGCACTCAACGGCCAAGAAACTGGCCAACAAGCACGGCACCGCAGCCCACACCATACCTGTTGGGGAACTTCTAGAGTGAACCGCCCCACTGGCGGCTGCAACATTTTCATCGCCACATGGGCCCCTACTACATGCCATGATAAATCGCAGCTCTATCTGTGGTACACTATACACGCAAGGTCGACCAAAGCAAACAAAAGGAGACATGCCTTACGTTTCTGCGGCTGCTTGCCGCTGTAACGGCACTGCTAACCTTGCCCTGGCTGCGAGATCGAAGCAGCTGTTGCTAGTGGCTTGCGCACACAGCTGAGCGGCTTTAAAATCTAACATTTGCTCTTGAAATGCAGCTGTATTGTACTTGCCACGGTGCTTCAGACGATAGACCCAAGGGAGCCTCACCGTAAATTCAAGCTCCTAGAAATAGACTCACTCTGATCAGATCCTACAGCCTCGTTACCTACATAAGACAAGCGGTCACTTATAAATGTGTTCCCGAACTTGAATTTATCATACACTACCGATAAACTCAACAGCCTACAAAGAATCGTTCAGATTTTGTTTTTTTTCTCAGCTATCCCGCCTTTAAAAGTGCAAAAAAAACGCAATAAACAATTCAAAAACCTTTAAAAACTGCTGCTGCTTAGTAGGTATCTTGGCTAGGGGAATTGCTCCATTTAAATTTGGGTTTGAGATTTCAAGCTTATGCAAAAATTGGAGTATTAGACTTCACCTATTACAGGAGATAGCTGAGCTTTTCCGCTGTTTTATTTATTCGCACTAAATTTCTGAGCTAGGTATCTTAGATATTGCCAATAATATTCTTATGTCGACTCATTTGACATTGGTCAGTTTTAAACACATAGTGGTCTTTGAAAAGGGTTTTTCAATATGATCTGTATAGATGCATACCTGTGAAGGCGACCACTACGGCTGTGCCGACGATTGAAAGAAGTAGAGCTATTTTAGCCACAACAAGAATGTTTTGTACCTTGGATGACACACCAAGCGAGACTCCATTCAGGGCAGTCGCCAAAGCTGAAAACAGGCAAGCGTTTGTAAACACAGCAAAGCTCGGCTTTTACTTGTTGCCAGCAAAGAATGCTAGCCCATTTACAATAACACCAGACACGTTTAGTAATCTTTTCTAAACGCTGCACGTGCTAATCTCGGACATCTTCCAGGGATTCATAGTGTTTAACATTGGTGTTACAAAAGACTGTTTTCCTGGAACGAAACAAAATGCTTGGCGAAATTGTGAATTCTGGACATTTTGTTTCTATTAGGATGATGAGCAGGCACAGTGATTTTTATTATTTTTTTACTGGTGGAATGCTCGGGCGCTGTGTTGTTGTGACATCGTCAAACGAGTGCGAGATTGCCGATTAGGATCATTTTCTATTTTGGATTCAGCAGGCTTACATATATAATTTCCAAATTAGATCTTAATTTTGCATTTATACAAATGAACAGGATAGAACTGCCGAACTTCTTTAAAAAAGGTTCTATAAGCACTGAGGAGCCCCCTGGTAAAGCTTGAGAAGTGGCATCGTCCTATTTTTCTCAAATACACAATACATTGTTATTAGGCACAGCTCCAGCCAAGATTAAGCTCTTAATAGTTGGGGGTAATCCCAGCAGTCCAAACACGAAAACGTGTTTTATGGATGGTTGTAAACCACAGCAGCAACAATTTTCTGGCACCCCACTCCTCTTGTAGAAGGCCGTGTATTCAAACCTACGAAGCATTCGGAGCTCCAGCGTTAAATAACGTGTCATAAAAAGCAAGGGAATCTCAGAACGTTTGTAGAGTCTGGGTAGCTGCCATACACGCTTTATTTTTCGAGGTAGTTACCTTAGAAATTGATTTACACTCATTGCCCTCGCGTGTACAGGAGAACGCTTTGAAAGCTGTAGGAGTCCTCCGTGCCTAACAATAAAAGGACCAAACCAAGATTGATGCAGACAATGACATCGCTACAATGTCGTGCATTAAGCTATGATGATCACTTTAGAGTAATATGAGAATAGGCATGTCCCTGAATGCACTAATTATTTGGTAGCAGCAAGAATAAGAACTTTCCCAAAGTACTTTGAGGAAACGAATGGATAAACCTAAAACATAAGACAAGATATTTAGCAGTTACAAAGTGGGATCATATACGATTATACTGTCGGTTTTTTGGGAAGAATTGTGTAATAAAAAAACAAATGTAGGTATCTAACGCCAAGATCTGGTCCCGGCGGCCTAGATCGATCTTTCAAGGTGAATAACGCCCC